>CP053151.1:11289506-11494599 GCA_014607495.2 Carposina sasakii
TAGTTAAAATTTACAGATCACAAACTGGTTCAGGCAAGACATTGGCCTATGCTCTGCCTATAATTGAAGGATTACAGGCAATTAGGCCTAAAATCAATAGACATGACGGGCTCAGAGTTATTGTAGTTGTGCCCACTCGGGAGTTGGCTGTACAAACTTATGAGTTGTTTGTTAAACTTGTTAAGGTAAGGTACCTTTTGATTAATAGTACATATTTTCTGTAAATTCTGCTACATCTTGTGTTATTGCTGTTATCTATCAACTTTAATAATTTTCCCTTAATCTTGAAGGATAAAGTTCTTGCTCTCTCTAGCTTCATTAAGTTTTAGAAAAAGACAGTATCAACTTTATCTAAAGGATAAAGGCTATCTGAACATTGGTAAAATTTGCCCTAACGGGTAAAATTAAATGGATGGTTACATTATGTTGTCAAATCGTTTGATATATTTGATTGGTTAGTTAATTTATAACTTTGATTGTTGATAAAATTTGTATGTGTTATGTACTCTTACAGCCATTTACTTGGATTGTCCCTGGATTGTTAAGTGGTGGACAGAAAAGGAAAGGAGAGAAAGCTATACTTCGGAAAGGACTGAGTATATTAGTTGGTACCCCAGGTCGGATCAATGATCATTTGAGACACACTAAAAGTCTTAATTTTGCTAAAACTGGGTAAGTTTTAGTTTTACAAATAGATTTAAAGTTTTTTCATAAACCAGCCATATCTTCTGGGTAAACTTAAGGATTCCCATTACAGTAGGAATTTCTTTCTTAGTATTCTACTAGTCCCTTTAAAAAACTACACCTAACAGTATTGGTTGTGCGATATCTCCCAGTCACTCATCTTATATAGGATTACTAGCTGCCTACGACTTGGTCCGTGTAAAGGCATGTAAATTCTGTATCAGCATTGCACCCGTGCTACACCTGGGATGGGTTGCTTGTTATACCCTTCTCTTGTGTTTAATATCATGGAGAAGAAATAAAAGAGGAGCAGCGGCTAAGTATATTTTCATACAAAAATAGTGTGCTGCTATGCGGGGGTGAAGTATGGGACGAGTGGAGCATCCTAACACTGTAGCCCTGCCCATTTACAGGTAGTGACTAGCCAAACTACTTGCATTCATACTTGCATACTCATTTCATAGTCCCACCTCCTCTTTTATACCTTCTCTATGTACTGTACTCAAATCCGTTGCCTAGTTTTAAGGATCTAAGCATACATAGGTACAGACAGGGGGTAGAGACTTACAAAACAATAATATGTAGATAGTGAAGTGGTACCTTAGTTTGGACTTTATTGTAGTTGTCTAGTATTGGATGAAGCAGATCGTTTGTTGGATATGGGTTACGAAAAGGATGTCGCAGCAATAGTCAAAGCTATCGAAGATCATAAGAAAGCTGCTACTTACGACCCTTTGGCTCTTATGAAGCAAACCATTGTAAAGAAGGTTGAAGCTGATACAGAAGAAAATAAAATTGCTAATGATGAAGAAAAAACTGAAGCCAAACACAATTTAACTGAAATATTTTTATCAAAAGAATGTCAAAGTATTTTGTTATCAGCCACGTTAACGAAGGTAATTGCAATTTTAATAGGTAATCTTAATAATTAATTATTAATACAAAACTTTAACATGTTTACTAATAGCTTATTATTTATTTTAGGCAGTCGAAAATCTTGCGGGTATAACTTTGATGGATCCAGTTTTTGTAGATACATCAGAAGGCAGAGCTGTGATAGCAGATTCTTTAAAACCAAATCAAAAAAGTAAAGAACCAGATAAAACAAAACCAACTAGCCCTATAAATGTGAATGTCGAAGAAAAAAATACGTTATTAAATAATAAAACTGCAAAGGGAAAAATAACAGGTTAGTGCATAAAACTAAATAGAGACAAAATATGACAAATGAAATGCTTAATGAAATGCATAATACATAATTTATTTTAGGTTTAAAACCATTTTGTGGTTCAAATCACGCGGACTTATTTGAAATTGATATTTCTGACGAAACTAAAAATGTTACAAATAAACCTGATAATTTGAATAAAGATAAAGAGGACGAAGACAGCGATAGTGATTCAGATTACGAATATTTTAAAGTGCAAAAAGACTTAGAGGTTAAGAATAAGACTGTAGAAATAACTGAAGATGAAGAGAGTACTGAAAAAGTAGATACAGTAAATACTTTCGAAGCAGCTTTAAAAACGGCTATTGCTGACGATGAATTGATTCTTCCAGCTTCGGTCAATCAAACATTTCTTATAGTACCCATGAAGTTAAGATTAGTTACATTATGCTCACTTATTGTAGAACATTGTGTTCTAAATAAAAGAGGCGGTAAAATGATAGTTTTTATGGCCACTTTAGAAATGGTTGATTATCATGCAGACCTAATCGAAAGTGTATTAACTGGTAACGATGTTAAAGTAAATAAAAATCAGACAAAAACAAATAAATCGAAGAAAAATAAAGCTAAAGAAGATGATGAGGTAAGTTTACTTGCCTACAGCATATAATTCTACAAAACCCATAACCTTTCTCATTTTACAATCCTGATCCTACTTGAAGCAATATTTGTTTACTCTTTTTAAATGCTATCTCTAAAAACTTATAAAGTATAGGTACCTTATCTTTGTTTTTCAACTACTGTGTTTATTCAACTCCCGCATCATTTAGGGCTGCTCATCAGGCTCTGAATTTGAGCTGGACTACAAGCCCCCGGGCGAGGGTGGCTTAGTGCCGGTCGATTTGGAGATGTTCAGCTTACACGGCTCCATGCCACACGAGAGGAGAATGGAAGTCTTCAAGCAGTTCCGAGCGGCTAGAAATGGTGTTCTTATATGCACGGTAAGTCGACTCGCTGTATTAAATTAGCCAACCAATTTTTTTGTCGCACAAACAAATTGTAATCATAAAAAAAGTAATTAAAACGTTTTCAATAACCATTTCAATTTCCACTAATAAAAAAGCACAGGCAAAAGAATCTCGTCATCGAATACGTAGATACCATCTCGCTACCAACGGTTTCTATATCATCACGTTCCTAATCCAAGCACAATAGACGGAGGCCCGCCACCGCTTACCTTTGTATATCTGTGGTTAATTGTTGTTCCTCTCGTATTAGCTGGTCATTCATCGGCCTCTGTCGGCTTCCAGCCTCGGCCACAATGCCGCGTACATTAACGACCATTATCTGTATTTATTACATCTATTACATGCCACCGACAAGATCTGGTAGCCGCGGCTGTGATTGTAATTTTTCTGTGACTCTCGGTACCATAGCAACGGTGAAACGGATCACATAATAGAGATCATATAAGAATCGCTTATACATACTTTCTCAAATGCAGATCATTTGAATTAAAAATAATTCTTCGCCTGAAGTTTGTGACTTGATTATATTTACGAGTACAAAAGAGATAAAGCGCTACCGGCGCAAGCGCAGGTGTCGATGACTTCCAATTCCAGATTATTATGAATAGCTTAGATACATTCACTTATGAATCATTTACGGTGCTCTGGCTTAGTTTAGATACAAATTAATTTATAGCGGTAGTAATTAGTGGCCTTCTGTACCTAATGAATAATAGTCTTTTAATTTTTATATTACATTTATGTAAGTAGAGATATCCTACCTAGATATAATGCTCAATTAAGAGACTATTAGATGAGTAAGTGGATGGTAAATTTTGTCTAATTATGGACTTTACTTAATGCATATGCTTTTTTATATCCGGGACTTGATTTATTATTGTCAGAGACAAAATAATTGCTCTTAAAGTATCATTTGCCGACTAGCCAATGGAAAGATTTGTGAGATGGTGTTTTTTTACTGATGACGTCGTCGTCGGTCGATGGCGATAAGAACATTTGGCAAGATTTTTTTAAGTATGATAATTTATCTCTAATGGGTACCCATAGTTACTTAATTAATAGGTAAAAGTTTGTATTTTCCGGACCACATTGTCTTCAAGACATGAAGAGTTATTTTTTGTAGTGTCAATAGGAAACGCGTGATTTCAACCGCACTGCGTGAGGCTGTGTTATGCATATGATTTCCGTGATCGTGTACTTTCTATACGTTCACCGCACACGCGAGAATTCCCCAGATGTTAGCGTGATGGATGCAAGTCAAAGGTCGTTGGTTCAATCTTGTTCCCAGCGGGTGTCGCTACTGGCAGGCTTCTGTTGTTTGATGCGAGGATTGGCCATGGCACATCTCGATATTATAAGGAAATCGATTAAAAAGTCATCACAATAATTTGATTTGAACTTGACATCTGAAATTGTGCGGCGGTAGTTAAGGTATTACCGAAATATTTTGTGAAATGATAGCGTAGAAATTGTCAATAAGTACTTGCTTACTTATAGGTAGGTACAATAAAGAATAAAGAGAAGAGTACCTATGTAAATGATTCAAAATTTGCCTAAAGCTTGTCAGAAAAAAAAATGTGTTTTTTATTAGGACGTAGCAGCTCGAGGCATAGACGTACCGCGAGTGGACTTAGTCCTCCAGTACTGCGCTCCAGCATCAGCCACTGATTATGTACACAGGTAAACTCTTTTGTATGTTACCTAAACAGCCTAAACCTAGTTAAATAATACACTTTGTAACAAAGATACACACAGTTAATTATCACGCAAATAGTACCTACTTACAGTACCTAAGTGAGTACGAATAGCAAGTCTGGATTTTTGACAAAATGAACTTCACTTGGTTTTTTTTGTCATATTCGCCCATAGAGCTGTTCACTTTCGAGTAACTGTATCTTTGACTTCTTACGAAAAAGAGGGGTCTCTATTAGTCTTTGGTTAGATAGATATTTGTAGCTTGATATTTAAACTGAGAAGCGAGACTTCATATGATTAGCAAGGCAGTATAGTAATTTTTAATTTGTGCCCGTGAATAAAAGAATCATGTGTTAATCGTTGATTTCTATCGTAGGGTGGGTCGCACAGGGCGGGCGGCACAGGTCGGCGCGGCCATTATGTTTCTGCTGCCCAGCGAGGCCGAGTTCGTCAGGCATTTAGAGCAGAAGCGAATCAGGTAAAGTTCGATCTTAATGTCTCATTTATATGATGCCATTGTCTTGCCTGTTGCATACAATTTTTGTAAAGCAATCAATGAACAGACCAAAGTGACACACATAGTCTCGAAATGTAGTAGAGTGAAGTGGCAGTGGGCAGGCCACATCTGTCGTAAAACCGATGGACGGTAGAGTAAGCGGGTTCTCGAATGGAGACCGCCACTCGGCAAACGTAGCGTTGGGCGCCCTCCGGCCAGTTGGATGGCAAAAACGGGAGATCGAGCCATGTGACGTACACTGGGGGAGGCCTACGTCCAGCAGTAGACTGCAATAGGCTGACGACGACGGACCAATGACTGGCATGGTCTAAACTAGCAATTTTGACGCAATGTTCAAGTTTTTGCTAGTAAACAATGGCATATCAATAATTGCTCTTGAATGTTCAAGAAAATTGTATCATGTAAATGGGCCTTTAGACTTAAATATTCTTCCGATAATATATGATCTGTTACATGTATATTTTTTACTACTTTCGTGTTGTAATTTAAAATTCCTTTCAGATTGCTGTTACGTAATTAGAATTTTATAAGCGATCAGCGAATTTTGTAAGAGTTTTGCTATCGCATTACTGTTGCTAGATACGTAATATCGAGAACTGAAAGATTTTATTGTGTCTAGTGTATTGTAAGGTGTGTTAATATGTATTTATTTTTGTTAGGTTGCGACAATCAAACGAGACGCAAGCGTTAGAGGCGCTCAGGACGGTAGCCCCAGCAGCGGCCAACGTCCAACGGTCGGCCATCGCGGTGCAGACGAAACTAGAACATGTGGCACATAGCAATAAGGACTGGCTTGCGAGAGCTAGCCGAGGTAAGTTGTTGAGTTATTGACGTTAATGTATCGACAATTGAAAAATCTGTAGGTGCCAAAAATATGTTTGAAAGTTTTTGAAGTAGGTGTAACACAGAAAAATCACATTATATAATCCTACTTAACTAAATCTTTACGTAATTCAAGTACCTACCTATTAATAGGTAGATTGTTATGTCCACTGGATATGTTATCTCCAAACATCTGCCTGAAATTCCTCAAGATTATCCATTACTTCGATTTGATTTTTTTTCGCATTGTAGATTTACATGGAATAAAAAAATAGAGCAATTGTTATCCATCGTATTTGGTACAATCGGGTTTGATGTCATTTTGTGTGAAGAAATGTCAAAAAAGAAATGTAGTAAGTATCATGCAGTCTAGTGTCACTCTTGTCGTACTATATTACTGTACCGTGGTATGACCATATTGTTTTGCAGAATAGTGGCTCGAGGCTGGTTTGATTTGGTTACCGATTTCCTATTTGTCGATTTACATTTTCCCCGCTTGTTACGTCGCTGTAATTTCGCCGCGGCGGGCAGGTCGTGACTGTGTTTCTATTTCAAGAATGTTGGAGAGATGTTAATTATATTTTTTTACTACGTTTGTTCATTTGTAGTATATTTTATTTTGTCATCTAATCAAGGATTGTGTCAACTATAATCCAGATCTGTTACATATAAATTGACAAAAGTGACGACGTAAATAATAATGTGGTCCTTCGAGCCGGATACTATTGTCTTGTGTTTTCTTAATTGGAATTCAAGCATAAACCCCCATCTTCCAGCTTACACGTCCTGGGTGCGTTTCTACTCTGGCTATCCTCGCGAGGTTCGTCAATGGCTGGACGCCAAGCAGTTGCATCTAGGCCATGCAGCCAAAGCGTTTGCGCTGCGAGACACGCCCGCCGCACTCGCGCGCCGCGCTAAGAATGATCCCAACTTGAAGAAGGAACGCTCTGTGAATAGACTGACGGTACATGAGGAAGAGGAGAGGAAGAGGCCAGGGTAAGCGATTGTGTTGGTTTAAACTTTTTTTTTCTCTTTTAGAGGCGTAAGGCGGTTTAAATATCTTGAGTAGGGTTGTTTTATAAGATACTAGCGACCCGCCCCGGCTTCGCGCGGGTGCAATGCTGATACTATACATATAAACCTTCCTCTTGAATCACTCTATCTTCACTATGGGTGAGCCCACCGCCAGGCCCTACACCCTCCACTGACCCTCGGATTTGATAAATCTATCTTTTTAAAAGAGGATGGAGGGTTATAACTTAATTAATATAAGATAAATTTTATGTGGTTACTTTATACGCATTTCCCTGGTTCAATATACTTATTATTCCACAGATTCCCAAAAGTCAAACTTGGCTTTGGCAGCAGAGTGGTGAACAAGCAAAGCTCTATGCACACGGCTAGCGAGTTCGACAGTGGCCTGCCGCCTTTAGAAAAGTCGTATAAAAAAAGAAAAACCGAATGATAAATTACTTATGTTCAATCATTTTTATCCAATTTGTAAATAAAAATTTATTTAATCTTAACTATGCGTTATAACTCCGAACAGGTCATAATTGATTCGAGTTGTTTATTTTCCAGTCGTAATAAAAGATGGAGTTGGTCCAAAATTCTAATCGCGAAGTGAGTGGAGTTAATGGACGCCGGCGACGGCTACCGTTTCCATATTCCTGACTCACAAGTGACTCGAATGAAAAATGATTTTAAACCATTACGGTGCCGTCCGGCCTTTTGATATTTAAATTTTTTTCAAGCGGCAGTCATTATGGCGGGATGATGTGCGAATTTTGCCCCAGCCCGTTTTTGTCGGACGAGTTTTTTGTCGTTCTCATTTACGATGTTTTTATTGCTCGGTAATGACAAATTAAAAGAGTATTGTGAGGCGCTTTCATGCGGTAATCACTTCTTTTCAAGGTTGAAGGGCTCTTTGAGAATATATTTTGTACAACTTAATCGTGACGCGGATAAATTGGTAGGTCTTGAAGATCTACGGCCGGCGGGAGGCGGCGATTGTGCATCATACCATATTATAGTGTAATGTCAATTATTTATAAGCTAGCATAAGGATATCGATTCTTTTCGAAAATTCGATCCGATTTCTATCGTAAGCTAATGGATTAACTCACGATTAAATCGAGGTTTAAAAGATCGATCTCTAATAAATCTTTTGAATCTATTCTTCGATAAACCGATCTCAAATCGCCATCCCTAAGCTAGCGTCTGACACAAAATTGTAAGGTTTTTGTCGAAGCTTACAACAGCCCGGCGAAAAAGTCCGAGCTATTATGTTAATATGTAAATTGTTTCCGCCAACAAAAGCACAATAATTCGCAGTGGAGCAGCTTTCCGGCTCATTAAGCACATTCTACTCCAGAGCTCGTGAAACTGCCTCTTCATTAACATCAGATATGCATCAGATGCTGAAAAATGAGGATAGCAGTCACTGCCAATAGTTTACTTTTGGTACTTATCAAATATTTATTCATATATCTTACTGGCTGTTACACGTGCGTCTGTCTCGGTCTTGTGTGACCGATTTACAGAAAAAACTGAGTTTCAGGAAAATATACCTAGTTTTCACTAGTCTTCACTGATCAAAGTTGCTTATGTCCTTACTTGGTCATGTAAATTTCAAAATGTTCAAGGATAGTGCATCTATCCTAGGTATTTTACCTACTTGCCTAATTATACTCTTCATATGAAGAAATGTTTTTTTTTCTTTCTTTCTTTATCCACTCCAGTTTTATAAGTAAAGATTTAATTATAAATACTACTTTGCCTAACTTCAGTAGCGATATTACAAAAATGATAACACACTTTATTTGATTAGATTTCCAACATTACAAGATACCATTACATTTAATGCGGGTACTCGTATAATTCGTTAGAAAGACGGCATTTGATTGATGTTAGAAAATGTATCAAATTAAATAAATTTATGCCGACAGTGCGGCGCTTTCACGGGCGTTGATTGAAATAGCGAGTCAATTCGGTAGGAGTGCGTTGGTGGCCGGAGTCGGGCTCCCGCTGAGAATGGAACCTCCTTTGATCCAGCTTTCTGCCTACTCTTGGCTGCGGTATTGAATATTATTAGTTTGGTGGAAAATACAGAGCTAGAATACATGTTCTTTTAAAAAATTCTCAGAATTTTTACATGAACCACGTATTCTAGCCCACTAAACCAACTAATAGGTTGTCCTAAGGCCATATTTTAGCTGTAATCCATTTCTGTTTCTAGCGGAAACTCAAAATAATCTTTCTCACATTCGCTACTATCCAATTACAAAGCTCTACCTAGACAGACGAGTAGGTATAAGTTATAAAAAATAGGTACCTAAGTATGACTGTTCGAGTCTATGAAACGTTAAGAGCAGTTGGTCTATGCGTTGGCCGGGCCATCAAACCCGCCGCGTCACGACCTACCGAATTATGCTCACAAAGCGCCGTTGATACCGAATATTCCATATAAATATTGAGCTAATCGCCCTTTCAATGAAGCGGCCCGCTTTTTTATTAATAATTGATCGCGAACCGGCGAGTCATGCGCCGTATTGTGTGGAGCGAACACATTTTTTGCCGTAGTACAACTCATTAAGGCGCACATGACGCGGGGCGTGTCTCTGAAACTTGCCCGAAACTAATTTTCGATGAGTCCAGGATACACGTCAAATAACATGGAACTAATCTATGTTTATGTTTTGGAATTAATGATTAATATTTTTCACGCACCAAAGATGCTGGGAAGCCGTACGAAACACGATAATGTGCAGTCGTTTGTGGCTGAACGATTATTAGGGTGATAATGATTTTTTATTTATTGGCGTTATCGTGTAGGCTTCTATTTATTGTCTTTAAAAATGGAACTTATTTATTGGACTTTTGGTCCTTGCACATGGCACGGCACTAGTGCCTTAAGGTAGAAGATTCTTCCTCGTCTCTATTTCTCTATCTGTGTAAAAAAACAAGATGGTGTGCATAGATATTTGCGAGTAAACAAAATCGAGGTTTAGGTTCGTATCTTGTTCTGTTGACGACATATTATTAATAATTGCAACATGGATTAAGTATAGACATGGAATCTGTATGCATTAGTCTAGTCCTAACGGCTTTCGAACATTTTGGCGTCGTAATCGGAGCCCGGAGGTGTTAAGTCCTTTGGGAGTCGGTTTCGAAGCTCCGTAACGTCCACAATAATCAGCTTGAGAACGTCAAAACGCATTAAAAGCTATTATCTCATTATTCGGTGGGTTTCGGTGGCACAACTTGCCTATGTCCTCACTTTCATTAGATATAATACGTGCTTAGTTCCGTTTATCCCACTTATTTAATTAAACATTCTCACACATTTCATATAACAATTACTTTTAATTTTAAAGTATTATGAATGGACAGATTACATGTAGTTAACAGTAACACTTCGTGAGAAGTCGGTTAAAAGCTTCTGGTGACCATGATTTCGCAGATTTCAATAATTTGCTTTCCTTTGTTTCTAATATGTTATTACTCAACTAATTAGTAGGTAGAGTATAAATTAGATTATAGTATGTTTTACTGTATCTACTTTATACGTGTGTAGCTATTTTCTTTTAGTTAAGGATAAAATGCTTCATAGCAAATTGTATGTTGTGTTGTGAATTTAATTTCCACGGTGAAGACCATAATGTTTGCTTTAGTATGTAAATAGCCTGCCTATTATATTTAGTTGTAGTTTTTGCGGATAGATAAAGGTAAAAACATAATTTATCCTGCATATTACAGCGATACGCGCATCCAGTATCACCGTAATAAAAGCGCCTCTACCTATATATTTTGCCTATAATACAGATTAATGTGAAGTAGGTAAATTACAACCATTAAGAAATTATTAAGAGCCTTCGTTCCGTTAATAGACAAACTGTATTGCAAATTAATACCTTATCGTCTGTAATTATAATGCTGAGTGTAAAATGCTCATGGCTACAATAGTAAAAGCGCAATGTCATTGCTCATAAGATGCTTCCGATTACGTTCATTGTTTGAACCGGGAAAACGTTCACATTCATACCATTTAATATAATTGAACGAATGAGAAACGTTATCAATTTATAACAACAAAACGTGTGTGAGTGTTAATTATTTCCAAGTTTATAGACGATAGGAAATTGGAAAATACGCTGGTTGTTATGATAGAAAAACATCATTGCGTTAAAATTTTATTAATTGCATATTAGGAGATATCTAGTACGAGTAGGTACCGCGTCTACTTTCCATTAGGTAAGTATCGTGGTGTAAAGCATTCTCTTAATCGCCGTTTACAATACGCACGAGCAGGCAAGGGGTGGTGCTATTTTACTCCACTGACACGGCAAATAATTGCTAGTAGTAAATGATAAAAAATATTTGTTATTAGTTATTTTTATTCAAACTTAGAATTTGATAATTACAATTTGTACGGTATATACGAGAGAGATGCGCGAGTTTCTGCGTTGTTGTGGTTTAAGCAGAACATTAAGTAGTATTTTTAGTGAAGCATAATAATATTTATCCTAATTTGTATAAACCCCCCATAACCTGCATGCCGACTTTTTACATTTCCATACTCTACATAATATAATCGCTGCAAACTTGGCGCGATCCACCTCGGTGCGCTCTCCCTATTATTTTACATAGAGTGTTGCGGCTGGATGCATTTATTAGTAAAAAAAGTAGGTATGCTAAGCGAGCGTGTTCAATATCTTTGAATGAGGTTATTACCTCTGTTTTCTTGCGTGAAATCTGCGAATAGCGGGATATTTAATATTACAACTATCAGTTATTTCTATGACTTCTTAACGTAGGTGTTTTAGTAAGTTAATACCTAAGCTCATAGATGGATAGCAGCATTAGCATTTAAAAAGACGTAGATTTTATAGCTAAGGTTGACACAAAAAATGGTAAAATAAGTAATGTTTCTATCTCTGAAATTATACAAAATAAATGGTGGTAGTGGTTGTAGTGGTATAAATAAATACATTATATTCACCACCCTATTAGCTATCGTCACAAAACTACCTGAGCAATGAAGATGTAATTTGGCAGGGAGGTAAATTATATGACTAGAAGACGTCTGCTAGGAAAGGATTTCCCGAAATTCCCACGGGTATTCGTAATACATAATTATAATATTATAATATTTTTATTAAAAATTATAATTATACATAATAATGTAGTAAACGCGGATAAAGTCGTGGGAATCCTCTAGCTCGTAGCACCTATATTATATTTGCAAGGTTATGACCTGCTTGTTGGGTCTATCTATTGGGGTGCAAGTTTACTTTCTTGCTCGTATCTTCCGGGCGGCGCATTCACTATCTACGGTGATATTGTTGCTAGGCAGTAGGTAGCTGTACATAACACCTATTATTAAGCTATAAAATGGCTGATTACTACGAGAGGTGTATGTAACATAGAGCGAGTTGGCACCTAATGGCGTGGAAACATACAGACAGCGAGGGAAAAACTCGGTGCTAGCAGTCGCTTCGGAGAATTAGCATGCCCACACTAGCTACTAAAGTATTACTAAAGTAAAAGCGTACCCGTATGTATTCGTTACTTTGACCATTAGTACTCGTTACTATCGTATCGTTACACGTTACTTCTGACACTGCATATGGTATGTAGTATGGTAACGAGTCGAATTGACGTGAACTGTCGACGTAATCTACCAAGTTTGCAATCAAGTTTTTATAGCTTAATAATAGGTGTTATGTACAGCTACCTACTGCCTAGCAACAATATCACCGTAGATAGTGAATGCGCCGCCCGGAAGATACGAGCAAGAAAGTAAAGAATCTCGGTTCTTCGAAATTCCAAATATGAAACTTTGTATGAAAATAATAGAACATTTAACCTAAAATGTGCAAAAAAAAAAATATCTATAGGAATTGGCTTCCAAACTAATAAAATATTATGTTTGCTTACCGATGCATTTTTTAGCTCAGCAAAAGATCAGCCTGTATATGACGATGTGACAAATTCCAGGAAATGTAATCTGAGTCGATTAGATGCTGGCAGGTATAACTATGCGCAAGGAAATCGAATTGCACGCTTTGTCATTGCTTGACCGGCACTTAATAATATGGATATGAATACCTGCCAAAGTCTAAACTATTTTTTGTTGGTAAGGACCTACCGTGATTGATTCTACTTCCATTTCTTGTACTACCCTCATATAAAATTGCGCACGACTGCACAGACTCAGAAGTATTATTCCTGTACTAATAATGTTGAGTCACTTATATCTTTAAATAAATACTGTACCCACAGTAGGTCCTATCTACAGCCCGCGTTGCTCTAAGCTACCTGCGTTTCGCCGAATGGCTCCTGTGAATGATGGCGCTAGCTACTAAGCCGTGCACGCCCATAGGTACTATCTATGCAGTGCAGTGTATATATTGTTGTAGCTATGTCTAATAAAAGTGACGGTTGCGAATAGATAAGTGTTTATAAAAAAAAAAAAGAAAAAGCGGTAATAGAAGCTATTCGGTGAAACGTATAAATGTGTCCCAGGCTAATAGTTACATAAAGGGCGCCAAGTGAAACCCCTCCGGTTTAATGGCACCCTGAACCTAATTGTAATTTTTTTAAAAATCTGAAATAAATAAAAAAAAAAAAAAAAAATGGATTTACGATTTACTTAAATTATATTACAAAGAATAGTACAAAACAGTTAAAAAACCTTTGACTATTAAAAAAAAATATATACTTTAAACAAACCTAAACATCGTTCTTTGAAATTAGGGATTTAAATTAACCGCATCACACGCATGGGTAGAACATACGATCAAAACAAAATACGCATGATACGAAATATGCGAGGAACGAGACGAATTCCTTTGTAACGTTTCGTTACTCGGTACTGGATGGAGTACCCATTACTCAGTAACGAATATATACGGTTTGTTACAGCTTTATTCTTATGTCTTATTCAAAGAATTGAAATATAAGGAAATCCCTTTAGCATAATCACTTAGGCGGTCTTTGAATTCTGATCCAATTTATATGACAGCTTTGTTAGTAGACACTTGTTGATAATAAATATTTATTGCTGGTTTGGTTGGATACGTAGTGTAATCTCTCCTTAATGCTAAATGATACTCGTATTCCATGCTCTACAAAATTGGAACTGCGAGATAGAACTGCCTCGCCTGTGTGTTAAAATTGTAAACGGCTACCGATATGGAGATTGGCAATATTATCATCGAATATTATCATCGAATATTATCATCATGGCGTACTTATTGTATTTTGCCAAAGCCTAGACTAGAGTAGATATTTCCATTAAATAAACTTGTAAAATGTGAGATGTCTAGAAAAATACGAGCTCTTATCTACGAGTAGCGCCAAGTTGCTCGTCTGCACGAGCTATAAATGCAAGAAATAACCGTTTTACAACAAGTAATCATGGTGTAAGCGACAAAAAATTACTATTTAGTGTTTTGCATACGCCACTGCTTGTAAGTAGATAGATATTATTCATGAGCGAATTAACGGGTATTTTACACTTCTAGATGTCGTCGGTACGGTACCGTGTTGTAGAGATAGGTACAAAGTTGCTGAGCGGAAGTATTTTTCTGGCACAATTGAGCCGACAACAAATTAATGAGAACCGGGTAAGAAGATAATGATGGGCAAAGTATCAAATCTGTGGTTGTATCTATAAGCCAAACACGCCATTAGTAATAATGAATCTTGGATGATTTTATTTACTCAAACGTGTAATGTTTTTGGGGTGCATCTTCAACGTCAAATCCTGTCGAAATTCTTGTAGTCAATGCACGGAGCGAATGCGATATTAAAACCGCTGACAAGTAGGTAGGCAATAAGTAGCTTGATATCCAGATTATAAATAACATGGAATTGTAAAAGCTGTTTAAACTGCGGTTTCTGCGTCGATTCCTGCTCGTAACCCGAGCTGTTGCCAGCTGAGCGGACTCTGCGGTCTGGCCGCACAAAACACAACCAAATCGTGTGCGCGCACAAATATAAGCAATATAAGTAAGTATTAATGGAAATATACAATGAAATAAGTTTTAAAGGTGTTACCATGAAGTCTTTTAAAGCAAACTATGGAAAAAGTCTGCTTAAGGGTCCATGATTACACTTAATTCGTCGTTACTCTAATACTATGTTATATTACGAGTCCCTAGGCCCTGCTCCCGGCTGATTCTACTACTTATCTAGATTTCTGCGTGAGGCGCTTATCGGTTTTGTTTTCTATTCGTTGGTAAGTTTTTTCTGAAATGTTATGACGCAGCAGCAGGTATTTTATAAGACACTACCTGCTTGCTACCTTTTAACGATCGGTATCTACTGGATGTTTCCAGAAACTCTTTTAGACTTTCCGGCAAGCTCTATGACTCATTTCACGTGACAGCAAAGCAACTCTAGCCACCACGGTCAGTACTTGGATGGTCCATTTGATTTTTAAAATTTTATTTATTTCATTTTGAACCATACTTTGATACGGCCCTGACATCTATAATTTAGTTGGGATTATACGTACTCTGAGTCAATAGTTTCAGTAACATAGTGGTCAATGGGAACCTCCCCTTAACGAGACGTAAATGTATGTGCATCGAAGTAGCGCGTCTCGTCTCGATTACTGTCACCAATACGTTTACCAATAGTTTAACTAGATCGTGTCCGTTTACAACTGTCTGTACAGCTATAGCCGATCGCGGGGTTACTGTATAGGTACCTAGTTTTATTTAGGTACTAGTCTGTTATAGATATCATGATTTATCTTCAATCTTAGATCAAAAGAATGCATAATATGGTCTATTCTGACCGTCTCATTTAAACCTAAAATTAAAATTAGTCCTGCCTGTCCCTTTCTGCCGCATCCATTTATGTAAGTAAGTGGCTACTTCAGGCGTTCTAATAATAATAAATAAATATATAAATATTATGTCAAGAATGGAGAGGGACAGACCTGTCTAATTTTTAGTTTACCTAAGTGTGACGGTCAGAATCGAACTTTAGATATAAGGAGAACAAGCGCCTAAACCCACCTACATCAATACTTACGATATTTGAAATTTAAAGGCAGGATGAGGCGAAATAAAAATTATAAAATCAAATTGCTTTCTTTTCTCGATCTGATGTGCTCTGAATGTTAATGCAACTGATTTTCCAATTTATTTCCTGTAAGTACCCAGTGCTGTTGTACAAAAATACAGACGGCAATGCGGAAAGCTGTGTCTATAGCAAGTAGGTTTTATTTTATAGGTGGATTGGATTCTTCTATGGAACTTCATGTATAAAGAAACTAGTAGATATTAATATATCGATAAAACCTCGATCTAACTCTGAATTGTATCCGATATACATACTTGCGGTAAGAATTTAATCCACGTTCATCAGTGAACCTAATAGAGTATGTGAACACCGAGCCCTCGCGACTCATTGAGTTGACGTACACAGTACAACTCCACATCCACCTATCTACACTAAAACCTATTTCCTCATCAAAATCAACTCGAAAGCTATACTTGGACGGGAGGAGGCATGCTTGACCATCGTTAAGTGATATAAATTGAACAAGATACCTGCTAGAGTTTTGGAGACAATTTTATTGTAGGTACTTTTAATTTGTGGTAAATATCTGTCATTTGATATGTGTTTATTTATTATCGTAAGCTGTGTTGGTAGCCAGCCAAGTGGTAGTTTAGCTTGTTGGGAATTCGAAAAAATTACTGTCATACACGTTAAAAAATTTATCTATTTTAACAGGTATGTACTACGATATCGTCAACTATGTATAATTGTATTATATAGTTACTAATATAAAACTAGATGATATACTTAAGCCGTGTTAGATTTTAACTATCAGAAGTGGGATATGTAAGTAAGTATAAAATTCCAAACAATTTTTTTTATCATTTATTTTAATGCTACAGCTACGTCTTGTGGACGCCCGCGACTCCGTCCGCGTGGACTACAGAAAAAGCAAAATGTCGAAATTATCCGGGATAAAAACATTTTCTCGGAATAAAAAGTAGCCTATATGTTAAGTGGGACCTGTCACAATATATTCCTGCATCGAAATCGGTTCAGCTGTTTCTGAGATTAGCGTGCACAAACGCACAGACAAACATACAAAAATTCCAAAAATCATCGTTTTGGGTCCTATTGTGTTGATAAAGGTCTCATATAATATTTTTTCTCATATATCTTCCATGTACAGATATGTGCGAAGAACTAATTGCAGATTATCAAGTTGCATTCACAAGTTTTCCCCCACCTCGTTTGCGTCACCTCAACATAGTTATGCGTGACAAGCTCGGATATTCAATATTGACAGTTAATCTATCTATGAGAAATGTAATTAGATCTAATGATATGAACAATGGTAAAATATTACTAGTAGTTTAGTTGATGATGTAGTACCGATATATCTAATTCCCAGGAACGTCCCCAACCGATGAGCCCTATATTAGGAACTAGTGGACGCCCGCGACTCCGTCCGCATGGACTGCAACAAAATGTCGAAATTATCCGGTATAAAAACATTTTCCCAGGATAAAAAGTAGCTTATATGGTAAGTGGCACCTGTCACAATACAGGATGTTTTTTGTTGCCACCCTTAACGAAGGGTACGTACTCTATACATCAAATAAAGTAAGTTTATGTCAAAAAAAATGCTGGGAAATAATGTAATGTTTTTTTAATTACTTGATCGGGCGAAATTTATAGTGTCCAGTGTTTATGCTAGTTTTATTATAAACAGATATTAATTATTTATCGTGAAAAAATCTTGCTACGCGCGTCTATGAGCATTTATGCAGAAAAACGCAGTCTATTTACTAAACTTTGGACCCTAATATCTTGGAAACCAGACACTTCCCATGTATGCTTCCATGGAGAAGAAAATGATAGTGATGATGAGGAGATGTATAGATGGAATTGGTGAATTATCAGCTGCATCTCATCCGTGCATGTCGTAAGAGTCAACTAAGGAACTCAGGCATTCTCAGGCGATAAGTTAGCAATCATGATCAGAAATTGATCATTTAGGATATCTGTCCCCGCTGTGTTAAACGTGGCCTTATGATCCTGTAGTTGCGGTAAACTCAGTCGTGTCTATCTATACTTATATGTATGGAATTCGTGAATAGCAGCTGCTCCTCCTGCCCCCTCTTGGTGACATACATACATATAACATATAATCACACCTTTATCCCTTACGGGGTAGGCAGGGTACCAAGGGCCGATAGAACCTCTTGGTGACGCTCTTGCCTATTCCCATTTACCTACACGTTATTGTTTGTATGGTATGAACTATTCGCTTGATTTTACTATGTTCGAACGGAGTAGTATCGCGAGCATGGGGCGTAACCCGCGTTTCTCACTCCGATAGTTTGAGACAAGTTTAAATGAACGAAAAATCTGACATTTGGTAACTGACACTTTTTCAATGTGACATGCGATACGTAAACCAAACGACCTTTGTTTGTTACGGTAGTAAAAATAGGTGTGATGAATTCATTGTAGCAATCACTGGTGGAATATCAAAATCTCAATCTTTCATTCCATATCTCTAAGTAGTAAAACATTCACATAATTCATTCATTCAATCAGTCACTCAATGTGCGGTCAGACCGTACTATGCTTGATCCTATTTTCCTACAATCACTAGCAATAAATTTCACATTATCTCAAATAAGTACCTGAGTCTACGTCATCCATCATAGATGCAACGGCAATTTGGTACCTACATTTCTGAAAATTTTAAGAACTAGGTGTGCGTATACTCATGCTTGTTGATAACTCGTAAATCGTTGTTGATAACTCAATATTAACTTCAATTTATCTGTACTAAGACATGCACCACATCTTATAATAATCAGTGAATTAGATTTTAACCTCTTTTTCACATGAGTATCTTTCTTTTTATGTCAATAAAAGCAGGACAATACCTAACTGTATGTGAGCTACTTGGGGAATAAAAGATTTGGTTCAAAGTTCAAGTACAACTAAGCGGGACATTTTGGGAGGAAAAATATTTAGCCAAACCCAAGTTGTTAGAACCTCTTCAATATTAGAAGGATAGCGGTCGTGCTTTAGTAGGTATTAAAGTAAATTGTATGTACCAAGCAGTAAATTTACACGCCAATATGTTGCTATAATAGGTATAACGCAATATTTAAATGCCTGTAAAAATATGCTAAAGATATGTTGCATAGCTAAACTTCTCACACTAACTGGCTATATTCTAGTTCATCGATGGCATGTCCGTAACTCAATCGTCTGAGAGTGTTACCGGCGCATGCGCAGCCGACCGAGCACTCTCTTCCTACTTCTCAATTTACGGTAAACGGAGTTGACCAAAACGTTTGTTGGTTAACACATTATTTGATTATACCTTTTTGTATTGTTTAATATGAAAAATAGTCGATAATCCCAACTAAAATTAGAAATGTGAAAATAAGTTTGTTTGTTACCTCTTTACGCTTTATTTACTCAACTAATCTTCCTGAAGCCTTGCATACCTACCTTAATTAGGTGTACGGAGAAGGACGGCTACATTCTGTACTCCACGTTTTACTTTTATGTGATTGTGGCGATAAGCGTAGTAAAGAGTTTGGAAGCAGCTCTAAAAACTTCTAGAGTTCCATGCTGAAAAACCTCAAAAAGCTTCCTTAAAAATGGAAATTAATTACGTACTTACCTACGTACTAATTTCAAAGTGTTTCGTAATTCGTTAGTGTAAATTTCAAATTACCATTCCACTGGAATCACTTCGTCAATATTAACGTTGCTAACATCTAAGGCTGCTAATGTCAATAAAACGTGCGATGTCATTTACAAGATTTGTAAACATAAAAGGGTGAATTTACATTTTGATATTTACAAACTGAGTACTTCAGGGACTAAAGCGACAGTCGCTCCCTAAAATTTTAAAACATTCATTTGCATATGCTTTGAAAACCTAAACGACACTTTCTGGAGCACTTTCAGAGGGGTAAAAGGAGGGAGGGAGTAATTTGCACTGTTTAAATCGGCAAGGATAACTTAACAGTAAAGTTAGATACATTATATTTTATACCTACATCAGAATAGGCTATGTAGTTCATACTCGTACCTCGTGAATGATGATAGGCACACTGTAGGGTAAGCATGAAACTTTTTTCTAACTGTAACTCTATCGACTCGCGAACAAAATCTATGAGATATGATACTACATGATAGATAGTGTTTGTGCTTACCCCACAGATCACCCCCAATATTATTAAGTAGTTACCTCATTGCACACTTCTCTAAACTTGACAGAAAATTTTGTTTAGAAAATCATGTCAAGTCTCTCCTTTTAGATAATTTGTGATAAGGGCAAAATATGATCCATCTATTCCGCCAATATAATAGTAGGTTAGTATTGTTGCCACATAAAAGTATATAAGTACTGAAAATTTAAATAAGTACGAAGTCATATAAATAAATGTCCCCACTTAGGTATATTGCCTATTCTAATTGTATATTTAGCTACGCGAATCACATCGGTACCGCGATCCAAAACTCTAAAAGAGCAATTTGCATACGTTTTCTCGTAGATAGCTCCAAATGGAGAATGCTGGCAACAGAGGAGTGAGGTGAGGAACAAGAGCAGGGGGAGGGCCGGGATAATCAGCGTAATGCCAATCATGCAAATGCCGAGATCCGACTGAAAGCCTCGACTGGCTTGTTTCAGGAGTTAAAATGGAGATCCACTTAGCGGGCACGCAGCTCACATACGCAATTGATGGTTGGCGGCATAGAGTTGAAAATGTAGATGTGACTCTTTTTATTTTAGGATAGTGGTCGGAAGGGCTAAAATTAATTTTGTTGCTGTTTAATAACTAAATAATGAATAAAATTAAACTCCGAATAGGTTAACTTACACCGCCGTACATTGTAACTCTACCTACTTTTCAAGTAAATACTTATAAAAATTGTATTCTTCGGTTTTTTGACTGGGATTTTACATGGGCCAATCCAGTATAATAAAAATACAAATATCATAACACATGCTTTTGTGACAGAATACTAAAGTACCTATCTATGGTAGAAATGCAAGTGGAATGCATTGATGATATTGACTGGTCAAAATGCAAAAGTCAAGCATTCAGCAGTAAAGTAGGTACTACCTACTGAGATCACTGAACGTCATTCTTGGAATAACTTTATTTCACGTTTTTTTCTATGTAACATCGTAAATTTTCATCAATGTTATCGTATCTATCTGCGCATTGTCTTCTTTGATCAATTCGCGAAGTATAGCACCGACCGTTCTTAACGAATTCAATCGCGGCATAAACTGAGCTACACGCCTGCTAATTGTGGGCCGTATAACTTATGCACCATTTTGAAAATCGTGAGTAATATCCGACTGGATAGAAGTTATCTCCTATATATACTTAGGTAGATAGTATTTTTCTATGATGTTTGCGTTCACTTAAAGAAACTGCCTTATTATCACCCTTTATACAGGATGTTTTTTCGTTGCCACCCTTAACGAATGGTACGTACTCTATACATCAAATAAAGTAATTTTATGCCAAAAATAATGCTAGGAAACAATGTTTTTTTTTTATATTTAATTACTTGATTGGGCGAAATTTATAGTGTCCATTGTTTATGCTAGTTTTTTCATAGACAGATATTAATTATTTCTCTTGAAAAAATCAGATCAGAATCAATGTGCATTTATGCAGAAAAACGCAGTCTATTTACTCAACTTTGAAAAAATAAAAATTATCGTGATCATGAGGAGATTCCGTAGTTTTCGAGAAGGTTGACGACCAAAAATCACCCTGTATAGAACCGCCTTTTCTTTACATAAATCGTTCCATTGCTAAAAGACATTTTCTGTCTACCAAACTAACTACTTACTAAGTTGATTAAAAAATAAAGAAACATTAAGTATTCCAAATAGGTAAATATAAACATTGAAAAAATACATTTTATTTACATTCCAAGTTGTAAACATAAGAATTTTTTCAAGTTATCATCGTCGGAATCCTACAAAAATCCATTTCCGCGTTGTTAATATTAAATCGCAGTCGATTCGTGAGCAGCATAGGAAACGACGAAACATCCATCCTCTTCATCATTTTCAGTTTGTGGGAAATGGCACACTTTTTTAGGATATTTATTGAGATTTCACTTTTAGACTAAAAAGAATAACATCCAGCTGGCTAAAAGCGAAAGATGTTAGGCTTTTTGATAAATCTTGTTGGACAGCAATCAGTACAGTTCGATTTTAACTACCTACAGGTACCTACCTACCCAAAAGACACTTAGGTACATACCTACCTACCTACTGCGATATTTCACGTCCGGTTTATCCTAATCCACAATATTAGATAATACCTAATTGATTGATAATATTGGGCGTTTTTCCACTAGGCGAAACGACAACGACACGACCACGACATTTCGTCATCTAGTATGGGGGCCGTTTCGTAGTCGTGTCGTCTAATGGAAAAACGAGCCATAATACGCAATACATTTATGCTTCCAAAAAAGCCGTGGTCTTGTTGTTGTCGTGTCGTCTAGTGGAAATACACCTATTAGCTGTCAATAGAGCCCTTAAAATGACACCCAACAAACATCTTCTACGTAAAAACTAGTACGTCTGCCGTAATCCTTATCTTGTTCAAATACTTTCCATTTAAAGGGTGCTAAAAACAAAATGGCTTCCAATTTCATTTGGTATTCGAAACATGAAGCAAAGACGAGCGTCCGCCGCCTCTAATGTTGTCGCTTTTAAATATTTAAAGAGAATTATTATATCGAGAGTGTCGCAAATTGATTATGAATTTAATATTTAACTCTTTTTAGGATTAAACTGTTTTGATACTTGGAAAACTGTTAGTACTATTTTATGTACGACCCAAGTGTTTTTTTATCTATATTTTTACATATGATTGAGATTAACATATTCCAATCCTAGGAAGGTATAGTAGCTATTATTTGGACTCTAAATTGCTTTAAATTTTAGAGCTTGAAAAATCCTCTTCATCGGGTGAGTAATTGATTATACTAATCTCCTTATGTTGAATATTATACATACATTATGAACATAAATTCTTTGATTCTGCAACAAAATGTATTAACATTGTAGTAACAGCGGTGAGATTTTTTTAAAAATAGTTACAAAATACAATCTACTTACAAAAAACTATAGATATCTGGTTATGATCGACGCGTAGTCTTGTAAAAGCAGGAAAATGTGAGAATTAGGTGTATTAACATATCAAACGCGTTTTCGTTACTCGCTCTATACCTCCACTCTCTACTTCGATGCAATCGTCGAGATACTTGAATAATTTGTTTGAAATTATTACTTTTATAACAATAATAATAATTTAAAGTAAAAACTATTAACTAATACTTAGATAAGGAACAATTATACATTTAGAGTTATTTATTTATATATTTATTTATCCGACTGAAATTTAAACTAGGTCCATTTCCTTATGTACCTACACATATGTCTAAATTTTTGAAGATACAAATAAATTATGGGTAAACTTAACTGAAATAAAGAAATAAGTACTTGTCACATGCATCGCAGAGAAAGAGCGGCTCAAAGTGAGATATTTCACAAATAGATGACATTTCAGATTGCAGTAGCAACGGCGCTTGGCGGCGGAGATTGCTAACAAATTATACAATTTTATAAGAGTGCAATTTGAAAAGGAGATAGGATTGGATTAGTTTTTTTTTCATGTGAATGTAGGTATTATCCCAGTGGAAAAGTCGTGATAGTATTAGAATAATTTATATACCGCCCTTTATTTACGTATTATACCTACAACCTTTATCCGTGTTTATTCAACGTAAAAATCTTCTATACACAATACAGGTTGATTTTTGGTCGTCAACGTTCCCGAAAACTACCGAATGTCCTCATCATCACGACAATTTTTCTCCATGGAAGCATACCTGGGAAGTGTCTGGTTTCCAAAATATTAGGGTCCAAAGTTGAGTAAATAGACTGCGTTTTTTTGCATAAATGCACATTGACGAGTGTAGCAAGATTATTTCACGGGAAATAATTAATATCTGTCTATGAAAAAACTAGCATAAACACTGGATACAGTAAATTTTGTCTGATCAAGTAACTAATTATTTTTTTCCAAAAAATTTACATCGCGACCCAGCATTTTTTTTGGCATAAACTTCAATTATTCGATGTATAGAGTACGTACCCTTCGTTAAGGGTGGCAACGAAAAAACAAAAAACATCCTGTATAAAATGCTTTGTCCTGAATGACTAACACGGATCAATGTACAGCCGAAACCACTGATCTTAGGGGACCTGAAACTTGGAGATGGGTGTTCTTTATAAAATCTATCTATTCTATTCTATACATATAATAAAATTGTATCGGATCGATGTTTGTGCACGCTAATCTCAGAAACGGCTGAACCGATTTCGATTCAGTTTTTAGGAATATACTTTTTATCCCGGATAATATCAACATTTTATTTTTTCTGAAATCCACGCGGACGGAGTCGCGGGTGTTCATTAGTTTATAATATTTTGTAAGAAAGGATCTTCTGAAATTCTTACGGAAACGGGAAATAATGATTGTCTTAGAATAATGAATCGAAGAGAAGACCAATCATTAATCTAAGGGTATTGTAAAGTTTACGCGGACAATATCGAAGAATTAAGATATTCGATAGAAGCCAGCTCGTGCAAATAGCGTACCTAATCTCTTGGAGGGCTAATAAACTGTTGTATCGCTTTAGGTATACGCAATATACCCAGGTACCTATATTCAATTCTTTATTGTACACAAACGTTAAGTAATAAAAAAATTTATTATAAAAAATTTATAGGTACCTATTTATGTGGTTATGTCACACAACTCTGTTTTATTATGTAAGTAGTAAATGGATAAGTCCTTGTGTAGCTCTTACCTATAAAATACGTATATTTCTCTGTGGGAGTGTCGACATTACCTCGAGGCTCTACTAAACGTCGCTAAACGTTTGGGCGGCCCGCCCTATAAACCTATCGGCACGTAGTCCCATGCCAACCCCTATCCCCATGGAAAATCAACCCTATAACAATGGAGCAAGCGTGATAATAATATAAACGTTATATTTGATATCATTGGAACTGTGTCGCAGTAAGCGAGTGCAATGTCTCTACATATAACTTAAACGGTTCATTCTACCTTCACATATAGGGCGTTGCGGCTCTCCCTTTTATATAGAAACGTACCAGGTACCTACAATCTTATGAGACTTGATGTGATTCTCCATGGAAAACTCAAAAAGATGTATATCCTCGAAATTTCGAGACTAGAAATAAAATAGCTCGTACTTAAATGTAGTCAGTTGTCTGCAACTTTTATGTTGCACTCGTCTTCAGCTTATTGCAGTTCACTGCAGGCCTCTCCCAGGGCACGCCACAAGGCTCCTGCTACAGGGGGGTTTTGCCCATAGTCACCACGCTGGTGAAAATCACACTGCGGTCACCAACCCGCCTGTGGTGACCGCAGTGTGATTTTCGGACTAAGTTGTCAGCACGGGAGGCGCTGCTGCCCGCCTCCCGGAAACCCTTAATCGCCTCGTACGATATCCACGGGCAGGCATTGGGGTGGTACAAACACTACTCTGCCGGCACCACGCGGCTAATACTAACTCCCTGTTAGATACGAATATTTTTTTCAGTGGTTGACCACATTTCAAAATAAATGTCCAAAATACTTACATAAATACTTTTTTGAAACCTTGCTTTAATAACTACCGCATGAAACTAAATACTCGTAGGCAAAAAACTAGCTATTTTATGTAAGGTATGTCTTACACCGGTGTATAGTAGTTAGTTGAATAGGTAGGTAGATATTCGCCTAATCTAAGTACCTACCGAGCATGGGGAAGGTTGATCTCTCCTGGGTCGCAAATTTTTTGCACGCCTAGTTAATAAGCGTCTACTGGAACGTGAAATATTACAAATTGCGTCCTCCCTTCCTCCGACACCCTCCACTCCACCCCTATGCCGCTTTTTCAAGGGTCGATCAAACGCGCTAAATGGACATATCTGCTTACACAGGCGTTTTATGAGCTTTTTATAACTCTGTGATGTAATGTTTGTGATAAAAATCGAGATATAATCATAATAAGCTAGTCGATTAATCTTTATTTCTATTCTCGTTTGTGTATCTTTATTTAGAGTCGTTTTAAAGTTAGGGAATATTTTATTGTCTGAAAAAAATACCTTCAGTAAATACCATTAAAAGATAAATAAAGATGTACCTATTTTGTTTCTTGGCAGAAAAAAGTTTAATATGTATCAAAAACAAATACCTACTCTCTAACAATAAAAATAACAATAAACTAAATTGATTATCCAAAGTAGCTTTAATTTGCAAACATGCTTGTCTTATCATAAGTAAGGATAATCTTATTAAATACCACCAACCTGATAATATTATTAGAATCCCCTTTGAATGTATACCTTTAGGTAGCGTTATAAATAATTTACCCAACATATAATCAGTTAATAAAGAGGCCAATCAATTTCCTTGAGGACATAACTGTATAAAAGCGTAGTCCTTTATCCCACAATTGGGAAAGTGAATTAAACCTCGCAAACTGGTTATATCAATCATAAACTTATTCGATTAATTACGTTTTGCGGAGTTAATAGCGACATCTAATATCGGAAATAGGGTTGGGATTATATGTACGCCGATATCGATGCCAGTTTAGGTAAAAAGGGAGTATCTCTATTCTGTAAACATGAACATCGATTTCATAATTTACTGTACTAGGCATTTAAGCAAAGAATTATTTACTAATATAGCTAGATACATACCTGCGTTCTAAGCTATCTATTTAACTATAATCTAGTACTAAGTAATATCTTCATCTCTATTTGTAGACAGTTCTGAACCTTCATGAAATTAATCGGATTACCAAAATGAAATTTTCAGACAATATTCACATTAGCAAACTCTTCTTTCCTGTTTAAATTTATAAATATTGTATGGTCTTTTAACATTTCGTATTACCTATGCGTGATCTGATGGTTAGACGAAACATTTTTTTATATTTTTTTATCATTTACCTAATTACTAGCTTACAATCAGTATCCAATACTATAAGTAGCTGTTTTTCTTTTAGTTACCATGGCGTGTCAGATATTCCCACTCAGTAGTGGGTTGCCTTCAAGTGACTTTAGAAGTTGTCCCATATGTGTTTCCTTTTCAGGCGCCTTAAACTGAGCTGATCACTAAGGCATTGTGCAAGTTAATTTTGGTGGAGAGAATTTTTTTCTTTCTATGTTTCTGTGATGTAGTTTATTTTCTCCCTGATTGTAGAGATATTGCAATATTCTATTACTATAATTTTAGTCAGTGATCCTTGGTTCTCCAGAATTGACGAAGTTAGACGAAACATAAATTTAAATTTATTACGTTTCATCTCTTTTTCCACGAAAAAAAAAACGTTTTTCGTGTTTTTAAGTCCAGTCAAGTATTGGTAGATTTTGACTCACATGCTGTACCTAAATTAGATGATTATTTAACTGATTTATATCGATGTGAGAGCTAACAGGACATCCCTAGGGGCCCATTTCGGTGGTGTCATTAGGCAGGCTGCGTTAATGATTAATGTGGCGCCGCGCCTCTCCCTCCCTCGCGGAGCAAATAAAACTCAAACCGACACTTAATCGAGCTACCCCTTTGATCGAACGATCTGTCGTTCAAAGCACTTTTTGGGTGCCCAATGGGCAATGTCCCTTTATTGTCCCTAGTCCTGTGTTATGCCGGCGACAGACATAGCTTCAAAGATTTGCGCACTTCTTTGAATACTTTGAAAGCTTTGAAAACACATTTGAACACATATCGATGCAACCTGCCAGACATGCTTCGCAAAGACTTTTCTCTACAGTACGCTGGTAGACAACAAACAAGATGGACGACGATTTTGTGGACGCAGTGTGTCTATTATTATTTATGTGCATGTAATTATATTTTACGTGTGCAACAAAATTTAAGCAAATGTCCGAGAAGAAGGCGTGAATGGACATGTGAAATGTACTCGAAATCACATGTTTATTTTTCCCGATAGTATGAAGAAATTTTAAATATCTCAGGAATTTTCATACAATCTTGAAAAATAAACATGTGATTTCGAGTCTCAAATTTTGTGAATAGGTTCTCTACAGTGGGCTATTTACGTAGCTTTTCGCTTAACATACCCTTTTTGTTACACCCTGTATATCTGAAGCAAGTGTAATCAATGGTTTAGTTACTTACTCGAATATATAGGCACCTATATATAAAAATGCTGCGCCATTTTCCAATCCACATCCATCTTTTTGGCGTGAACATTCAAAAGCAATTACACCTTTGAACACATCACAAAACAAGACACTTTTTGTTCTTTAATTCTGCAATCAAGGCAGCGTATCTTGCAGGCAATTATGTGTCGGTCGACCAACGTAAGTGTACCTTCAAGCGACGTCGCTAGCTTCGGATTTACATAGGTTATTCAAAAAAATTCTTCCTTTCCCGCAGCTCTAGTAACATTGGTCGATCTGTATAGGTCGAGAGGACGAATTAAAAGGATAAGAGAAGCAAGGTAGCAGGCAATTAGTCGCCGAGATGATGGATGACGGCCTTGCGATACATTGTGACGGACGTAAAAAAACCTTAAGTTATTATACGCCGATGATAAGGCATATGAAGTTGTAGTTAGATAGTTTGGTGATTACACTCGCCTCTGAGTGGAGATTACATTTTTTGAAAGTGGTTCTGGTGGTGTTTTTGTGGCGGTTTAGTGTTTGTCCCATAATCGACACGACATTAAAGTTTATTATAAGCTGATGGAATGGAAAAGGCTTGAGCGATTGATGTGTCAGTTTTTGTCGGTCGCTGTGAGTTTATATCGCTTTGCAATGATCTTCTTACTGAGACATTAGTTTTAATTGAGGATAACTTGATAAGATATTGTTGGAAGTAAATCAAGTCGGGTTGAGATTGAGAATGGCTTCTTGCTTTATCCTAGTTAGTTTAGAACATTTGTAATACTTGCTAAGAACAGCCAAATTAATGGCATCAAATTTTCCAGACAATTTGCTCAGGGTCAAGAAACTAGTGTGTGATCAATCAAAGCAACTGGGCTTCCAGAATTACGAATGTTCATATACAAATCTTCATGTTGTGCTAGTGTTCGGTTTATGCTAATGGTGTCTAATATGGCCAGTAACGATGTACAGTTTGCAAGTTAATTCTATTATTTTATCACAGCCACCCATTATTATAATACCTTTTTGAGGAGTTTAAAATTATGAAATGCTGCAGTATTCTTTGCATTCATCTTGTGTTTTCCTGGGGATTTAGAATGTTTTATGTTGTTACTTTACCAAATAAGAGAGTTGTGCTATTTATAAATTAGTTATACAAGGAGGTTTGTTGGTCAATTCTCTTTAATGGATGACCAATATTCTACGCTATATTTACTTAATCTTCAGTCTGTCTGTACCTTAACTACCCACTGTTAAGGACGTCGCCGGCGTTTTTACGTGAAAGCGCGTCATTTGCGAAATGGCAAGTTAACGATTTCTATATTGCGATGTAAATGTTAAGGTAAAGCTTGTCCCTTACAAGCTGGAAAATTATGTCCATGGTTAACTGAGTTCATGTTAGAGACGTTTTTAAGAGAATTAATAACAATAACAGTCGACTTCTCATAAGCCTAGGATTTCTATGTGCTTTGGATGACATGTGAAATATTCCTCCAAGGTTTCTATATGACGGCACCGCTATCCTAAGAAACCAAAGATTTAGCTAACAACTTTTGGTGGATTGGTATATATATACTCAATTAATTATTAAAACGCAGACGGGACCGCAGAAATAATGGGATACCTAAAGGCAAGAAGATGATAATTGTACTGGCAATTTTTTTTTACAAATAGCCTGACTTTCATGACTCAACATGATTATGACCAGTTGATCAAAAAAATGTCCTATTAAAATAAAAACTCTGGCTTTTAACACCATCCCTTAACTTTTCAAATTAATGTGATTACCCACGGCGCGTAAGACAGAGAGTGCATTAGCCACGGTGCATAAGACAGAGACACATCAGTGCGGTGCGCAGGCGCAGGTGCCATTCGGTCACGCTACTGGGCAGTAGATGTGACACGCCACATTTGGTCATAAACTAGCGCTTTGGTTTAACGACGACATTTTGAGTATGTAATGTCTTGGAGTTCTTAAATAAATAGGAGTTTTTCCATTGACGTAGCTATTTATTAAATGGAATTATAGTGGTCGCACATATACGACATCAAATTTTTAAAGTATTTTTATAGTGACTGTAGGGACGATTCTGATTGTCACACTTAAACCTAAAATTAAAATTGTCGGGTTGACCTCTGTCTGACTGTCGGGTTAGCCGCGTGGTGCCGGCAGAGTAGAGTTTGTACCACCTCTGCCTGCCCGTGGGTATCGTACGAGGCGATTAAGGGTTTGGCAGAAGCGCCTTCCGTACTGACAACATAGTCCGAAAATCTCACTGCAGTCACCAATCCGCCTGCCCACCGTGGTGACTATGGGCAAAACTCCCCCTGTGGCAGTAGCCTTGTGGCGTGTCCTGGGGGAGGCCTACGTCCAGCAGTGGACTGCGATAGGCTGAAGAAAAAAAGAAAAAAAAACTATTTCTTTGGTTAATGAAATTGACATTGTAGCTTACAATATGGCAATAGTTGTGATGATTGAATCTCTTAAAATCTTACATGCATTAAGCACTAAGGGCAAAATCCCCTTGTGGCAGTAGCCTTGTGGCGTGCCCTGGGGGAGGCCTACGTCCAGCAGTGGACTGCAATAGGCTAAAGAAGATGGAATGGAAGTAGATGGTGAAGGACTAAATTAGCTATTAGGTAAGGAAAGGCAAAATAGGGCAATAAGTATCACTAGCACTATTCTCAACTGGCTATAGACAAATATTATATACAGGGTGTAACAAAAAGGGTAAGTTAAGCGAAAAGCTATGTAATTAGCCCACTATAGAGAACCTATCCACAAAATTTGAGACCCGAAATCACAGTATATATATATATATATATATATATATATAGGGTGATTTTTGGTCGTCAACGTTCCCGAAAACTACGGAATCTCCTCATCATCACGATCATTTTTCTCCATGGAAGCATACCTGGGAAGTGTCTGGTTTCCAAAATATTAGGGTCCAAAGTTGAGTAAATAGACTGCGTTTTTCTGCATAAATGCACATAGACGCGCGTAGTAGGATTTTTTCACGAAAAATAATTAATATCTGTCTATAAAAAAACTAACATAAACACTAGACACTATAAATTTCACACAAACACATTTTTTTTGGCATAAACTTACTTTATTTCATGTATAGAATACGTACCCTTCGTTAAAGGTGGCCACAAAAAAACATCCTGTATATATATATCTATTTCAGACCGAAGATCCATATTGGGGTTAGTGAAAGTACAATCACGTTGGTGTTAGTAATAATAATAATAAAATGTAATTAAATAAGAAAATAATAATAATATGGCACAGCTACAATATAGGAATACTATTGCGGACAGGCACAATACGCCCCGGCAGGTCTCCCGTCCAAGAGGAGAACAATAGTCGCAGACTAGCTGATCACCCCTCGCACGATACACCGCCACATTGGCGAGTCATACCTATCCGCAACAGTCTCCAGGATGCTGTTTGGACTGGCCCGAACTCTGCGTATCAGGGAGGCTGTTTTTTGCGCGTATGATTGCGTGGAATCCATCAATTTGATACTCAGCAAACATCCCTGACGCACTACAGAAACGAGGCAGCCCCAACATCACCCTAAATATATTATTATATTGGACGCGAAGGGTCTCCAGCGGCTTTTTGGTGTAGTTGACCCTTAGATCTCTCGTGTAGAAGCACTGGCAATAAGCTTTGAAGAGCGAGAGTTTGGCCTCCTCACCACAACGGGAAAATCTACGAATCAACATGTTACCTCTGACCGCTATATACATAGCTTTTCACTTAACATACCATTTTTGTTACACCCTGTATATTTTATATAGACAAATATTTATTATATTTACTACAGATTTTCTGGACTATGCTAAATTAGGTATTTCCCTATTAAGATAATCGTGACACAATATTAAATAATTATGATGCCAATATTGATAATAATTTGATAATTTAATAAACTCTATCTGAAAAGATAAGATTTCAGTGATAACACAATTTTAAATCTTGTAAACAATTTTACCTTCAACTTTATTGATTAGTAAGTATTTGTTTGACCACAGTGTAACGGGTCTATTATAATGTGGCGAATTATTTTATTAATATATTTATCAAAAAATGTTGAATGCAATGTTTTCGTTGAAACAAACGTTGGTGTTATAGAAGGGCTTGAGGCAACCGATGGGGACTACAATATGTTTATGGGTATTCCTTACGCAACAATAGACCCTGCAAATCCTTTTGGGGTAAGTTTCACGCACTTACCATTTTTTAAAAAATGTAGTTAGTTTAATTAGTTAAGTTTATGTAATATTACGCAATACTACCTTGTAACCTGCTATAAGTATGAATAAAATCTTTATTTCAGGAAGTTATACCCTTTCCAACATTTGACAGTATATTTCAAGCTTTTGATGATTCCGCGATTTGTCCACAAAGGGAAGAATTTAATAATACTATAACAGGAATTCTAGATTGTCTCCGTGTTAATATTTATGTACCAAAGACGGCAAGCGATATAAATAAATTACCAGTCCTAGTATCAATTCATGGTGGCACATTTTCCATTGGTTTTTCTGGAAGATTCACATTTGGGCCGAAGTTTCTAGTTAGCCACGATATCATATTAGTTACATTCAATTATCGTCTGGGCGTTTATGGCTTTATGTGTCTAGACACCCCTGAAGTACCAGGTAATCAAGGTCTTAAAGATCAACAACTGGCTTTGGAATGGATATATAACAATATAGAATACTTTGGTGGTGATCGTAATGCTATAACCATATTTGGACAGAGTGCTGGCTCTATGTCTTTAGATTTCCATTTGTTATCGCCCCATGAAAAGATATATGATAAAGTAATTTTTCAAGGAGGTACTGCATTAAATCCAGGCGTTATACGCGATAGTGATGTAACTGCACCATTGAGGATTGCTGAACACCTAGGCTTTGTCACAACGGATCTCAATGACGCCCTTGCTTTCATGTCAGAAGTAAACTCTGATTCCTTAATAGAAACGGTAGAGCAACTTAATATGGCTTTTAGACCATGTGTTGAAAAAGACTTTGGACAAACACGATTTATACCTGATCATCCTGTAAATTTGGATAGAGCAAAAGTTCGTGACGTTGACGTGCTTTTGGGATATACTGAGTTTGAATCACTTACATTTGTTGCTAATTTAAATGATGAAGACTATGAAACACTAGCACCATTTTATTCAAGATTAGATCTCGCATTTAATTTCGATCTTGATCGAATGACCGATATGGAGAGAATAGTCCGACAATTTTATATTGGCGATAAATTAATAAATCCTGAAATATTGTATGAATTAACAAACTTCTATTCTGATTTATCATTTGGATATCCATCAATAAGAGCTGTTAAAATATTCATCGATGATGGGGCCCGAAGCGTTTTCCAGTACATTTTTTCATATAGCGGTGAACGTAACTACGTAAAGGCTATTCACAATGTAACACTACCAGGTGCAGCACATAACGATGAAATTGGTTACTTATTTGATGTCAGCTTCCTACCCGAAAACATATTACCTGAAGATCAACTAATTATTGACAGAATGACTACTTTATTCGCTAACTTCGTAAAGTATGGGTATGTTTTATAACTGTTGGGTGAAGAATTTTTATATTTTCTTATTAATATTTTAAATAAAGTTTGTTTTGATGTAGATAATATTAGACTAAGTAGCTGCACTTTAAATACGAGTAACCAAGGTGAATTCGTAATCTAAGAATTTCGTAGGTAACGCTTACGACCCTGGGAACTTGATGAATGAACATTATTTCTCGATCGGAATTACACTTACGTACATCTGGCCCCGTTATGCTATACGTGGCTGCAGGATCTCCTTCGTTATCCTGCAAGTGTGGCTACCTTATCTTTGGAAACCCAGCACTGGGTACTAATCAGATAACTTTCATAATGGTTTGAGGCTCTAACCTACTGGTGTTTATTAACTTTGTTGTTAAGGGACTGAATCAAATAAGAAGACTTTTTTTAAAATTGTTTAGTGATATGTTTTCATAATTGATTTAATTTCAGAAACCCAACACCGGCCACCACAGATCTCATTCCAGTGCCTTGGCTCTCGGTCACGACTGACACTTGGCATTTTATAAACATTAACACGGAGCTGACTACCGGAATGAAGCCATTCCACGACAGATATGCCTTTTGGGAAATATTCTATGAGCTAAATAAGGAATACGAAATCGGTTATAATATAAATAGTGCTAACAGTGTTCCAATGAATAGTATAATCGTCTTAGTAGTTACAGTGATAATTGTTATGAATATATTTTAGGTAGTAGCGGGGGCGGCTCCTGATATTTTTAGATGGGGGTACACACAGTTTTTAATATGAGCGCATGCAAAATTACAGTTTGGAAACGCCGCGCGTGTTCACTCCCTTAACGAATGAGATGATGCAACTGCAACTTCACTCTTATTAAAATTAAGATGACCTAATGAAACACATTAAAGACAACCATATCGCGTTCTAACTCGCACTAAACGACATCTAGTGGCCGCATACGCGAATTAATGTGAGCGGCACTCCAGATAAGGCTAATTTTTCATACGAAATCTTCTGTTTCACGCTCCGGCCTATGTCGATATGTTTCTTTTTTCATTGAATACAGTACTAGGAATCGTACCAAATTTCGGTTCAATGGAGCGCGATCGCTAGCGCTTCACTCGATACATAAAGTTACAACTTACTTGAGACGAACGCGTAGACACTATTGTATAAACATGTAGAATTGAAAGATAATTATAAATATAGACTGCCTATCTGTAATCTTAGTGGGTGGGAATGCACTGCACCAGCGCTCCTTAGGACGAGCCGCCAGTGCGTAGTAGGTAGCTTATGTCAATGTGATTGTACCTATATTAAGTAGAATAACAGCTCTAAGTTAAGATCTACTGAAGAAGATGGCGGTATAAAAAGATTTACCTTATTCAGTAGAAATTGTTGATTTGTTATATTAAGCCAATTTAACTAAACTAACAAAATCATAATAGAAAAACAATCTATGATTTTTGCTTCAGAAACCATGGTCTGCATGCAGCAGAATATGCCCTAGCATCCTGTTTGTTGTCAGGGTTGTCGGTTAAGTTCTTACAGTGCGTATACCAAGTAATATTATGAATGTGAAAGTAAGCTTGTTTGTTTGTATATTTCTGGATACATTATTAACCTACCTATGTAAAAGCTGTAGATTATCATAAGATTTGACCACGATGTCTCTGACTACGTGAAGGGGACGTTGAAAGCGTCATTAACAGGCGTTAGTTCTTGGTTAGTTAGCTGATGCTGATGCAAATCATCCGTAAAGAATGTGCTATAGAACGGAGATTGTTATGTAAAATTCATAAAACTGTATATAAACTTACCTAGTTGGTAGGATAACTTTCTATGGAACTTGGTGGAAGGAATGACAGTCAGGAGTTTGAAATAGACAAAAACATTTGAATACATCAATAGTTCCTAAAGAGAAGAGAGAGAGAGAGAGCGATAAAACTCGTAGTAGCCATACCTTAGTAAACTAAAGTTGTCATATCAATAAATATCGGCGTCAACAGATATGAAACTTGTACCTACAGATTGTAGCAGAAGGTTAATATGTATTTGTGATATTTCTCATATTTCAGGAATTATTACATACATACATATAGTCACGTCCATTATCCCCCAAAGAGATCGGGCAGAAGCGGTGAGCCTACCGCCGCTTTTCGGCCACAAATACAAAAATCTAGCTACCGGTAACGAATCCAATGGGACATGTTACCGAGGCATGTTCTATTGATTTTGTCATGTAGTGTCGGTCAGTTTTTTTTAAATTATTATTTAAAACCGTAGCAAAATGTTTTTCTTGTTCTGATAATCAGATAACTTTATATCTGACTATTGCGTCATATTCCAGGTACTTTCCTCTATGATTAGTGCACTCTATGACCATCTTATTCCTCTATGCCTAAACGCTGCGCATATAGAAACTCTGACTCTACAAAGTGATCCTTTGAATAAAGAATAATGGCTCCATGTACAAGTTAAATATGATATTATCAGTACCTAAACAGCCTATCTCTGAACAAACCCGACGCGTTTATAATTAAGTTACTTTTCTATTGTATAACCTTTATTGTCACAGTATAAATAATTACGTAAAACACATGCTTCCGTAATTACGTTTCGCGCTACTTCCGTTTTCTCTTAGATGTTGCAACGTTAGATACACGTTTGTTGTAACCTCAGGAACTCGGATGTGGGAGGATCGTATACTTTGACTTTTATGTAAAGACATGTGGCAAATTCACGTAGACACTAACGCTGCTGCTAATCGCATCGAAAGAGGATTGTAACCTAGTAATTTTCTTTTTTGTCAAAGCCGGTTGACAGGCTGAGTACTTGTGTTTGGGAGGGTAATGCGTCAAGGCACGCATGGCACTAATGAAACTTTTGACATGCGCATTATTATTGTTCGTTTTGATTTTGTATTTGTGGCCGGATGACGGCCGCCATTCGTCATATGCCTGAATTACCGTCACACTTTCGCCCAATTTGTAGCAGTTTTGTAACGTTTTGATTGCCGCAAATGCTGAAATTATAGTCATTTTATTTAGAACATTAATAGACACCGAAACGGGTTATTAGTTATATTGTGTTGACATTTTGTTATAATCAACTCAAGTATGTTTAATTACTTACTGTACTTATAAGGTAATAAAAAGAGATAACAGATTTTTTCTAACTTGCAACAAATATTTGTTTTGCTGAAAAGACTTCTTCCTTATGACAAAATAGCTATACAAACAATTACAAAAGCATTCTGTTTGTAAATTGAAAACTCACTTTGGTTTTTGCTTTAGAAAAATGTGGACAGGTCGAAACAAGGAAAGCCCATTCAGCAAGATCACCATACACATACACAGCCGTACACAGCCGTATACTTAGTATCGACATTTGTAAGGAGCTGTAGCTAAATGTGCAGTCACTATTAGCAAACCTGTTTGACTATTAACATTGTATTTTACTCTTCTAATGCTATCAGACAGGCAACATGGCCGGCTAATCTGATGAACATTAAATATCGCCTTCTTTATCCAAAGCCAAGTTCGGATTACGGCTGGTAATGGATAACCAGGAACCGGTGGGAATCAGCATTACTCACATGTTATCTGCCCGCTGAGTGCATATAGAGGTACACCGCGTGCGATACACGACGATACGGGTCCCACACCTTTGCTAAGATATTTGCGTGAAAAGCGTTGAATTAAACGAATAACTTGTTGCCCGAGTTAATATAAATATTTATTTAGTGTGTTTGTTTTCATGTGGTTCTATCGGCCCTTGGTGCTCTGCCTATCCCGTAAAGGGATAAAGGCGTGATTATATGTATGTATGTTTTCTCAAACTAGTAAGTATAATCATTTGATTTGGCCGAGAATTGTGCCTGACTGTAATTTTGCCATATTGTATCAGTCTGATAACATGGCAAAAGCTGGTCAGAGCGTTAAAAACCTTATACGTATATATATGTATTATGCTTTTGCCAAAGTCTTGAAGGTGCATTGTAGGAATTGCAGAAAAACTAATACAGAGTAAAAAAAGCACCTTAATTACTAATAAGAAGAGGGACAATACGGATAAATTTATAAGCCATGGAGGATGGTTCTTCTAACATTTTTTACAATGTTGAACTCAAATGCCAATATGACAAGGGTATTAAAATAATATAAATTTGTAAATTATAATTGAATCATAAAACAGGAAAGAATACTCAACTGGGCTTATTTAAATTATCTGTTATACCTACCTAATCGTTTACCTATATCAATAAATATGAAAGTAGCTATAAACAGGCATTACATCATTCGGCTAGCAGATTGTATTTTGCGGTAAAGCGATAATTCAGTTCAATCTATGTCGTGAGTCTCGAGCTTTGTTTTGTTCTCTGGCTTCTGTGCGCCTTTATTTAGAAAATTGATGAGAAATGGTTTCCATTACGATCTACCGCCTTAAAGATATTGCGCCCGGAATCCGTTCGTTTGTTCCGAGAAGAGGAAATGAACGCAAATTTGTTTTCGTGATTGCGAGAGCTGTAACGATATCGACCTATCGATATCATTTCTTGCTTGTTCTTGTTGTGACCCCGTGAGATCCGATTCCTATAACTGCAAGCACTTAAACCTAAGTAAGTATTCATATGTCATCTGAGTTATCGATATCTTGGAATACTGAAGCTATAAATAGAGATGTCAGAATTTATAACAATAATACCTAGCTACTTCTATGATACCCAGGCTGCATGGACATTATTGGACATACCTAGTTTCCTTTGCCTTTCCTACGCAATACATTAAAAAAATACGTTCAACAAAAAGAAAAGTCGACTAATAAGACTATCAAATACAATTGTAAAGCTTATAGGACAATGCAGCGATTTTATTGGCGTTGTCTATCAGTACTCGTACCTAGCCAAGTTAAACAGGTCCGTTTAGTGCCCGCTCGCGATCAATTTGCCCGGTACTGCCGCACGGACAATCACCCGCAAATTGCCTGCCGCTGATTGCCCGCCGACGTTTATCAATATTGCAAACCGAATTGCATTTGCATCCAATACGCTCGCCAATAGATCCATTACCGGCTCCGAATAAAAAATCGATCCCAATTTGTCATCGGCATTGTTACTGAAATTAAACTAATCATGTTTCAACAAAGCATCATTAATTAAGTCGGTCTGTTTTAAAACCGATATCGACGCCCGTGACCTGTTATTATAATCAATAATTACAATATAACATTATGTAGAGGCGGAACTAATGGTGCGGTTGGTTGTCGGGTGCACTAGAGGGAGTCGATAGAGCGCGCTCGCAGCGGGTAAGCGCGGGCACAATGCGCGGGTCATCTCACACAATACCGTGACGTTTATCGACGTGTCGAAAGCGAGTATTCAAAGTCGATACCGAAAAAAATATCGATTTCCGTAAATAAGCGAGTGTGGCACATTTATAATAATGATGAATGGAGCCATCGGGTGTTGTTCGCGTCGATATTGCGTATCGAATCGAGCAACCGCTCGAATGCAACATCGATATTTATTGAGTGCTAATTGAAAAGGAAATATTATGTAATTCTCATATAAATCTAATATAAAGTAGGGCGTATTAAAAATGTGGCGTCTTCATATTCGGAGAAAGATAGACGGTAGTCAAATAAATCATAAATATCCTTTTTATTAAAAGAGATTTGAAAAATCAATTTATAATTTATTGCGACATCTCGCAGCTTTTCAGGGCACCAGTTTTCCATAGTATCCAAATACTTAATATAATTTTAGACACGTGTTTTAGTTTATTGATTTGTTATAATATAATATAATAGAGTTTACGAGTGGTAGAGAAACAGGCCATATTATCATTGTCCAAATGACCAACATCCAACAAGCGAACACCGCTCTTTTTGCAACATGGGTTAAAAAGACCTTGCAAACCCCAGATAATTGAATAAAAAATATGTCGTACAACAGTACAAATTCAAGGCAAGACTTGTAAAGCCTACCCATGCATAGAACAGCTGTTACCGCGCCGGGACAAAGGGACCACCGATCTATCGACGCTAATTACGTAATTATGGGGGACAGAAAAAATAAAATGGCGCGCATTCCCGACTACTCGACACATTAGCCTACGACATTTCTTGATCGTAACGTTTTTTTCCGCAAATTGAAGTCACGCATGAAGTTTCTGGGTTTTGCAGGTTTAATTAGATAGTTTTTGATTTAATCTTACCATAAGTGCTTTTTATTGGCTGGTATATGTATATGTGCTGATGCGGGGCTTCTCATGATTTGTATACTTATTCTCTTTTTTCAGTCTCTGTATTCCGACTTAGTTCGAGCTTTTTCAGTAAGTTCATCGAGGATAGACTACAGTTGACCCTACCACAGCTTACCCGATCCGCATTTCTCCCAGTAACATTATCATTATCCTGCCATTATTCCATACCGGGTCGGCGCAATATGGTTTCTTTCGAAACTCATATTCCCAAGGATTTGGTGTTTGTTTTACGCCTGTCTGATGCCAATCCTCCTCCTTCGATACCTCTATGTCTATAGCTAAGTGACAATTTTAGTATACAGGATGTTTTTTCGTTGCCACCCTTAACGAAGGGTACGTACTGTATACATTAAATAAAGTAAGTTTATGCCAAAAAATGCTGGGAAACGAACCATTGGGATATCACCAAAGATACATTATAATATTTATTTATCTTCTTTGCTGTTCTAGGAGTGGAAGAAAAACGTAGAATACTACAGCTGCTTCTCTTCCCGGGCATACTGTACAAGTCAGTAGAGGGACAAGAGGTTCTTGGTGTTTTGAAGGCGACCGGCTGACCACCTATCGCTACTAACTGAACTTGTACATCTCAACTACTTATACCCTCAAAGTTGATCAGAAGTGGCACCATGGGGTTCTATCGGCCCTTGGTGCTCTGCCTACCCCGTAAGGCGTGATTATATGTATGTACATTATAATAACAATAAAAAATGTAGAGCTGCGTAACTAATTAATCCGTAATTATTGTCTACAACATTCTACGTAATGGTTTTGTATCTAGCTGTAGAATTACACCTTCACCTCTCTTCTGTCATTATTATTTCTATTGCCGTCGAAATGAAAGGGCAGAACAAATTGTTTTTAAATTAGTAGACAAATTCGATTCACAAGTATAAACTATGTAATTGTTTTTTATAACTGTCACAGAAAAAAGGCTACATAAATAATAATTAAATTGCTATAATTTACAAATTTTATTAGGTAAATTATACATAAATTTTATTATACCTACGTGCTTAGATGCATATCAAACGCAGAAATCTGCGACGTCTAAGGAAATATTTAATTTGTTTCACGGTTTGCTTTTTAGTACTGTAAGTACGTAAAATTAATCAATAATAGCTTGATAATTACCTGCATGTATCCAACAGTTTTAACAAATAGCTAAGTTACTCAATAAAAATGTATCTAATCTCCGCAATAAAACGAAACATTAAAATGTTTGGTTTATACGTGATTATATTATCTTTACCGGGATCTGGTAACAAACGAATGACTAATTAGATGAGCTCACACGCGTTCGACGACCAATTATATACGCACACAAGCTTGGCTACTTCCACTACTGGATAAGGTACACTGTGGCAATGTGTACTAGATGGTAGCAGAGTGTGGTAGCTTAGAAGTTTCGAACCATCGCCCTTTGAAGCTAAATTGCCATCCTTGCAAGTGAAATTTTTGAGAAACTTGATTTTCGGTGGTTTTCGTTTTAGAGTCAATATTTGAGTATATTATCTATCCTGTATCTATCCTGTATGTCCCGAAAAAATCTAATTTAGTGCCATTATGGCCACCTTTAACGAAGGGTAGTATTTTACATGAAATATGTATGATTCCTAATGTCCCGAAAATTTTTCTGAAAAAAACGCGCGTCTATGTGCATTTGAAAAACATTGCTGCCATAAAAGCATATAATATATTTTTTTAATCATGACTGCAGAAGTAGGTCCCAAAGCTCAAACCGTTCGTTGTAGGCTCATACATACCTAGTGTTTCAACTGGGAAAACACCTCTAGCATGTGTCTATAGATGTGTTTGCATGTGTGCGTGCGTGCGCAGGTGTGCGTCACCTGACACCCGCGTCGGAACGGCCACTTCCGGCGGAAACAGCAATTAGTGACACACACACAGACACACGTACAAGTACATGCAATTATAGAAGTCAATACAAAATGAGCGCTTTGGGGATTTAGTGAAAATGCGTGATGTGGTTGGAAATCTATTATCTATTACATATAATAAACGGATCGCTGTCTGTACATTGAAGATATATGAGAAAAAATATTATAGGAGACCTTTATCAACGCAATAGTACCCAAAACGATGATTTTTGGAATTTTTGTCTGTTTGTCTGTGCGTTTGTGCACGCTAATCTCAGAAACGGCTGAACCGATTTCGACGCAGTTTTCAGGAATATATTGTGACAGGTCCTACTTAACATATAGGCTACTTTTTATCCCGGGAAAATGTTTTTATCCCGGATAATTTCGATATTTTGTTTTTTTTCTGTAGTCCACGCGGACGGAGTCGCGGGCGTCCACTAGTTGATAAATATACAGGGTGTAAAAAGACAACGTTGTTATTTTAATACCTCGTATTCTTTGTAACGTAACGATATTTTTTTTCTATGGAACCAACCCTGGGAAACGAAGAAAAAATAAAAAATCTTTTTTTTAAATATGTATGCAAGCAATGAATTCGATTGACAAATGTACCTACAAAACTAACATTTTTAAATATTAATATGGTGTCTTTAAAAAAAATGTTTGTTAACTGTTTCCAGGTGGATTTATTAAAAAAAATGCAGATATTCATGTAACTTTGGACCTCAATATCTTGGAAACCCGTGATTTCTCAGGGGTGCTTCCATAGAAAAAAATGATCGTGATGTTACAAAGAATACGAGGTATTAAAAGAATAAAGTTGTCTTTTTACACCCAGTATAAGGACTTATCTGTTCATAACTAGTTTAGTGGTATATTGCATGAAGTACTCGTATCTTTGTAATTATGAACCTAATTTAGGATTAATTTTTAACAATATTGTGTTATGTATTTACTATTTACATCGATGTCGATGATTTACGAGTACGTGAAGAACAAAGAATAAGCATGTGCACTAATCTACCTATACTATAATTTACTTATCTACCCATAATTTTAGAATAGGCTCCAGTCACAATAGCCAGATCTTTAATCAAAGCTAAAAATAATTCGTATACTAGCTGACAATCTATTTTCATAGAAAACTTTTACCTATTTATGTTTCGAGAAGTAATGCTAATGAGATTTAACTTCTTGGTGTGCTACGGCTTTGGTGTGTATTGCGCTTAAGAGGTACTTAAGTACCTTCAATTCAACAGCGCTATCAGAAAATATTTTTATATCAATATATACATAGAAGATGAAGATAATAAATGATTAGAAATCAAGCCCACAAATCATGCTCTAGAGCTAACATTTTTTTCGACTTAGAACGATATTAAATAGCCATTAGACAGGTATGATAATTAAAACACGGGTGGTATATCGCACGATGCTTATCTCTATACGTTTTTACAAACACTGCTTATTCTATTACAGCGGCCGTGGGACGTAACGAAGCTTCAAATTCTGTTAATTATTCATAAATTATACCTAATTTCTAAAACAAGTAAACCTGTTCGTAGTAAGCGGGTCTAAATTTGTGGGGAAGCAATTGTTCTAAAAATAAGTTTATCACTCGTACAATCTACTCTTTAATGGATGAGTTTGCCACAGTATTAATATAGTTTATAACGCAGTAATGTAGTAATTCATGTTCATGTAATATGGCGCTACAAATTTTAACAATTTAATTACATTTCTCATGGGTAGATAACTTATCACTTAGGCAAGATAGAATACAGACTTCACTGTCAATGTGAAAACAAATGACGGAGCGTAGGTATCTTTGGTGGGAATTCTTGACTTCATGACACTTTCAGTGACAATACACTATGTAACACTTGTAAAGACTCTTAATGTGGTACATGTCGTGGCAGAGATTAGCACCATCCCATGTCTGTCGGCAAAGCTTGCGAAATCAAAAGACGACTACGCACCTGTACCTCGAGTGTGAGTTACATTCGTAAAGTTTTTGTTCTATAAGTGTGCGAAAATAAGCTACAAATTTTAACAATTTAATATTACATTACACTCTCATGGGTAGTACTTACCTATATTTAAAACTAAATAAAGAAACCTCTCCAAACCCTCATGCAATGCAAGAGGAAGAGTCCAGGCTCTGAATAAATGGGAGGAGCTCATGGCACAGGAGGCACAAAAGTTGTAGAAAGATGGAAAAAGGTAAGTGGTAACTCAATAAAACTTATCACTTATGTTGTGTTATTACAAAAACTTTTTTCGCAAGATAAAATACTGTTATTTTCTGTGCAAAATGTATCAAACAATTAAAGCGCCTCTTTTTGCCTCCTGTGACTTCACTATTTCTGTCAATGTGTGCAAATGACGGAATCTCGCTAATGGGCAAAGTCCGAAACGAGATTATCCAGCAGAAGACCGTAGGTACTGTTGTTTATACATACTGATGGATAGGACAAGTGTGGCGGAACTGGCAGATTACGAGGAATTCTTGACTTCATGACACTTTCGGAAACAGTGACGTTTCAACTTGTTTATGTTCTTTATTAGACACATGTATAAAAATATTCGATGCATCCAACTACCTGGCAATCCAAATTATTAGAATTAAAGTAGGTATTGAATATATTGGCTCTTTTACTGAAAAGTCCTGAATATTATTTATTACTTGCGACTAACTTGTTGCCGGGGTGAAGGAGTATGAAATTAATATATTTACATACGAGGATGTATGAGTGCGTTGCTTAGTACCCACGACACAAGACCTAGTGCAACGAGTACCTGGATCTTAATGTGGTACTAGGTTAATGTGTTATGTTTAGTGTGTGACATAAAAAAAAAAATATATATATATGTCGTGGCAGAGTAGAATGGCGTCAAGCGCAATCTTTTCACCATCCCTTATCTCTAAGCCAATCAGTCGGCAGTATTCACTCAATGTCACTTCAATTTGAGAGATTAGCTTGCGTCAAATTAGGTGCTTTCGCAACAAGGTCGTAATACTCGCAACGTTGAGTTAACGGTCGCTAACTCGCACGTTTTACAAAGGGGCGCTTTTTGAGACGACTAGACGCGCACCTGATTCAAAGAACCCTATTTTGTTATTTATGAGTGCGGGGCAGACCTCAAGGCTAATCTAGCTAGTAGGATAATACCAAATGTCATGTTTGACAGCGATTATCTAGCGATTGCGACCGTGTTAGATAATCAGCCTGCCGTTTACAGCTTTGCAGCTCCAATATATCTTGCCTCCGGGTACATTTCATACTTGCGGTTACTTGCACCTGCTGGTCAAATCGTTGGTATTTACCTACTTTTATGATGTAGAGTTTTTGTAGTTTTGTTTACGTTGGAATTTATAATTATGTTCTTGATAGAGGTTGTGGGACTAATGAACTCCATTTTTAAGAATGGGCATTGATGATGCTCTTTTATTAATAGAACTATTTTATTAGTTTGCGTTTTGAGAGTACTAAATAATTACTTTTTGATTAATGTCTACATCAGATGCAATTAGTGCTTATGTGATAACATGTAGCTTGGAGAACGATAAAGGCAATATAACACCTTCAAGTGGAATAGAAGTCTAAAACATTTTTATTTGCAAGTAGTGTTTCCCAAAGCTGGGCCTTTCCCACTCTTAGACCACACCTCGCGATCTTTTGCCGTCTTCAGCCATCCTAGAAGGTACCACCCAGGTCCTCACTTTATAGGCCTGCCTCTATGTCAGTTACCTGTCTTTCAAAATATTAATATGTATGTGACTATAAAGATTAGTGAGTAATTCTGACACTTCTGACAGTCAATCGCACATCAAAAGTGGTGTCCAAATGAGCGCCGGTGCGAGAGTCCGGGGGTTGTACGGTCCAGTGCGCGGCGGGGTGGGGGAAGGGAACGCGGGGTGGGGACGATAACATCACGATTAGCCGCTACAAAACGGCGATTCCGCGGTTTTGAGCTTTGGCTCACAAGAAGCGATATTTTTAAACTGCATCTTAATTACTAGGGGTTGGAGAGTCTCCATGGATCTTTGATTCAGGAACTCCTGACGTAAACAAACACGTCTATGGTACCCTTACCTACCATCCTGTGTTAATCATGTATTTGCTTTTGGCATGGCAAAACTTTTTTTGATGCACGTAATACATAAGATGTTCCTCGTAGTCTTGCACATGACCTACTACAAAGTACCTACCCAGGGACCTACCTCAGCTTACAGATTATAAAGCTCTCGGATACCTTAGAAAGAGTACCTCATCATAGCTAATGCGTGATTTTTTAAGGCGTAGGAAGCCAAAATTTGGCATGAATCTTAGTTTTTGTATGAGAGCAGGGGAAATAAGATATCTAAAGTTTTCGCAGACAAAATCAACGCTAGCATATTTATTTATGAAAAACTTAAATGACTTAAAAGATTATTGCTAAACCGACTAATTTAACAACTCAAAAGAGATTACAAAGATTAGAAAGGCCGACATGATAAAATATCATTGTGACTTCAAACCGTTACAGTGGCTCAGTTACACATAATTCAAATTTAGAACAATAAAATAACAAAATGGCGCCTCATACCGGGTACACACGGAGCCAGCTAACCGCGAAACGTCCATTTCATTTCCATAATTTATAAAATGGCAGATTATGTAGAGACACACTTGAGACACACATTAGGCAGATACGAGACTGTTGAAGTATGATTACAATCGATATAGTGCTCTATCTTGAGAGCTAAGCTTGGGAGAATCAAGCTTGTCTAAGTTTTGAATCATCACATTTATTAATAGATACTTATGATCTATAAGAGACCTATTTGGTAACCGGTTACCTATTTAGGTAGTACATGTTTACTCCAATGTTTAATCCAACCTCTTATTTGGATTTTGGGCATCCAGATCATCTTAATACGAGTATGAAATTGATGTTCTGTTAAATTTAATAAAGTTTTTAAAAAAAAAAAAAGATTTTAGCTCAGTGTCTCGGACGGATTACACCTTGTCTATACTGTAATTTTTCTATACATTTGTCACATTATTAACGTATACATATGTATATCGTACGTGGCTGACTTTTTTACAGTGTGTCTTCAAATTATGAACCAAAAACACGCTGACAATTGCACAGAGCTGGCAGAACAATGAGCCGCGCCGCATTTCCCGCGTTTATCCAATTTGACTGTCAAAAACCATGCGCGCGCGCACACGACAACTAAGAAGAAATAATGATCAAATGAATATGAGAGCCCAATTTTAAATTAATAGTAATTGTAAATTGAGGTCATCTAATTCACATTAGCTATTATGTGTGATAATTTAAATCTAATAATAGTAAAACATTTGTAATATAACATTGAACCATGTAGCACGGCTGTGTTTCCAAAATGGGGTAGCCAGAACTGCATTGAGTAGGTATATTATAGAACTAAGGTACAAAAATGTCTAGGGACTTATCTAATTATTATTTTCTAACTAATCTCAGCTATACAGGGTATAAAAGAAAGGGTATGTTAAGCGAAAAGCTATAGCATATATGTAAATAACCCACTAAAAGGAACCTTACCCACAAAATTTCAGACTCAAAATCACATGTTTATTTTTCCAGATAGTATGGAGAATTCCCACACAATTCATGAATGTAATATGATCATTAAAAAACAAACATGTGATTTCGAGTCTCAAATTTTAGAAATAGGTTCTCTATAGTAGGGTATGTATTTACAAAGCTTTTCGCTTAATATACACCCTTTCTGTTACACCTTGTAGGTATAGACAAAGTAGAATATAAAATTAAAAACCTAGTAACCAAACTATTATTTAAAAGCACACACACTAGCACAATCAATTAAACCAATCGCAATCAGATTGTTTGAGCGATCCAAACCTACTGCAATCAATCGATTGGAAAGAAATTAATTACTAAAAAAGTGCACGTAAACCGTGTTTCCGTAATCGCGAACGAAACTACTAATTACTTGGTGTACTTGCAGTAAAGGGCTCCATCTCATTAGGAAGCTATGTGGCTGCGCTACCATTTTACATAAGTTTCATACCTACAGGTAGTACCTACAGTGAGTTAAGTGTTACTATGATTATCTGATATCTAATCCAATCTAAGATTCTTTTGTTAATATGTTACTTAGTTTTGACTTTGTCGCTGGGAGCTTTCTTGTTATTTCTTCTTCCAAGCAATGACACTTCACTGAAATAATGTAACAGTAATAGTAGAATCATGCGGTGTGTCTGACCTAATGTTGGTTTTGCCATAAAGGAGAACTGTCTAGCAGCTCTCCTGGATTTCGTCTTTAGGCGACCTTAACTCTTATTAGCTCCACGTTGGTGGCTATTAAGCCCCGAATCGCCAACTTATGCCTGACAGACCGTCACAAAACGCACCTTGGGGTAGTGACCGTTGACAAAGCAAAAGCTTTGCGATTTAATTTTTTAGGTTGTTTAAATTCACCTCCTTTTTTTGTTTGGTAGCGGTTTCATTTTGGGATGCGAACATAGAAAGTAACTTATAAAAAGACCATCGACAAACAAGTTGTTAATGCTTTCATGTCGAATAAATAATTTTGAATTTGAATTTGAAAAAAAACAGGATGTTTTTGGTCGTCAACGTTTCCGAATACTTACCACGCATTCTCCTCATCATCACGAACATTTTTCTCCACGGAAGCATACCTGGGAAGTGTCTGGTCTCAAAGATATTAAAGTCCAGAGTTGAGTTATCAGGTTGCATTTTTTTGCAAAAAACCATGTAGACGCGTGTAACAAACATTTTTCCTGAAAAAACTTAAAAATCTCCCATGAAATAACCAATTGATGCAAACACTAGAGACCATACATTCATACAATAAAAGTTAGTTAAAAAATGCCAAAAAAATAAAAATGAAGGAAATAAAAATTAAAATCGAGAAGTTGGTACTTAACGAGATACTACAAAATGGTTGCGCAACCAAAGATAACCTTCATATTCGCTACATTTCCAATTTTCACGATACCACTAGTGTCCCAATGAAGTTGCGCCGTTTGTAGAGCTTTATAAACCAGGTTGGGAATTTAATCTTAACAAGAAGTTGTTAGAGTTGGTTTTACAACAACAGTTACAGCGGGCGATAAGATCACACGTATCGCCTGATAGCTGTCAACCGACACTCGCTCTTTACGAACCACTTTGTTAATTATTTTGATTTGAATTCAACTATTAAAATGGAAAAAAGAGTGCTTATTTTTTTACTTGTTTTATACCCAAAATAGATAGTTATATTGTGATTATTTTAAACTAGGGCCATACATATTAGGTACATACTAACATTATTCTCATTGGATTAAGTCCATTCCTATTTTTGCTTCTAATTAAATTCATTGAACACAAAAAACCAATACTTTTTTGCATAAAAAGTGCTACGCGTTTCGTAGTCGCGCTACGAGTTTGCGCCCCCCACGCTTTCTATTATCCAAGCCAATATTTAACCGACTTCATAAAAGTTGACAATGCATTTCAATTGACGCCGATGTGTGTTTACGTGCAGGTTATTACAGCAAGGTGTATAAATTTACTCGTTTTAATGCGTTCGCTAAGATACAATCTAAATGAATGTTTTAATGTAGACGCGAATAATGTATGTACGAAACTCAATGCCATGTCATTTTATAATGGTGACCGTATAACTTTACTTTACGAGTTAATATTGGAATTACTGTATGTAGAATTAACCATTTTAATGTATGTATGAGCGGCTTGCGCTAACGGATAAGGCTAGGTAACAAGTATCAATTTTAGTGTATTTTTATGTGTCAGTGTTTTTGTTTAATGGTTACGGGAATAGGTTTCTTTTAATTTATACCGTTTTGCCTTATTTTTTTATATAATTGAATTATTTTGGGTAGGCGGGTAAATTATTACCTACCATTTAACAGGACTATGGAGAAGAACTTTTGAGTTCAATTGACACTATTGACCAAACTATTGCTTCTCAAAAGTTGCCCTAATTCGGTCTACCGGACCAACTGTACTCGTACTACTGCTACTAGAGGAAAGAAAATTATTTCCAAAAAATCATGACGTTATCGATAGACAACTCAAAATAAAACCTATTAACAAAAGGGTATCAAAAGCGATTTTTATAAGCAACCGTGGCGTGCAACCATTTGGTCCGAACTAAATGCGCTTAATTACAATCGCGATAGGAATCGCGTTCGTGTAAAATAAGAATCGGCCCGTTTTGCTATTCAAATCGTACTGCGGCTCAATTACGTGTCCTGATGGAAACCACGGATATGCCGTGCTGGGTAATTGCCTCTGGTTTTGCATACCGATGTGTGGCCGCTCAATATAAGTACCTATACATGGAATACGACTGTTGCTTGCAATTCAGCCGAGTGTATTTTGTGGGTGCTGGTTATGCTATGCAATGCTCTTCTATTTATTTTATATATAAATGGTCTTGTTTGTTGCAAATAAAGAAATATTTGTTATATAACAAAGCTTAAGCTAAGTAGGGCTCTGTTAAATTACAAAATGTGCTAGCTATAGCTACCTATAGTAACAAACAAAATCATTTTTTTTCTAAAACAAATTTGGTCGTAGGTACTCGTAAAGATTACTACGATACCGGTGACGTCATATAGCGGCCCCAAAGCTTCAGTAGAGGAGTAGACGCATAAGTGGGTATCTATGTAATTCCTATATCTCTGCCTAGCCGTTACACGATGCACGAGCGCAGCAATATGAACATTGTCAAACGAAGAGTGTTCGGTATGATTTGTAATGGGATAGTTTCCTATGGTTGAATATTAATAACATTTTATGCTTATCAGAATAAATTATCAAAACTATACCTATCTGTAAAATTACAATTTGATTATGTGTCCAAATGAGGTAGTAATAAGCCTTCAAAATTAAGTGGGCAAATCCATTTTTTAAATGTGAAATTAATTGAAAATTATAACATCACATGTCCACCTACATCATTTACAGCAACTTTTATTCTGTGACCATATTTGTAAACGCAATATTTATTATAGCTGTAGAACAAAATTTCTTTCACGCGCATACAAGTTACTGAAAGAATGACGTCACGTCGCGGTAGCCGTTTGTATGGAGCGTTTTTTGGCAAGTCTAAAATTGTGATTTTGAAATCGTTATATCCCGAAAAGTTTTCACGATAGCGAAGTTTTTCTTTCGCAAATGTTTCTTTTATTTTATGATCTTTCGATATAAATACAAATAAAAAAACTGTCAACTACCCTATTATTTTATCACTAATCTTGGTAAATATAATAATGACTTATTATCATCCTAAGTGTTTTCAATCACAAGTCTTCAACAGGGTCATATTCTCCATAGGCCTGCAGGGCCTGATGGTGGGCGACATCATTTGCCAATTTTCCCGAAAGTTGAACTGACACTATCCAGTCTATTATAACAGTTTAAAAGCACGAAAAGTGTTGGTCAGCACACGAATTTGTCACCTTACCGTCTAGCCGTCGCGCCGCGGTGGCAGGACAAAGCCTGCCCGTAATTAGCTGCGGGCAGGAAATGATACGCATCTACACCGCGGGAACGGTCACGTTAAAACACCGCTAAACATCGTTAAACACTTTATAATTCACAATCGATCGGACCCATGCTTTGTACCGACGCTCAGTTTACTAAAATACTTATTTGTTTACAAATATACTGTTGGCTGAATTTACCTACGGTATTTATTGAACGGTTTCACCCCGTGTCGTCGTCTGTACTAACATTCTACTAACCTTATAAAATTAGGTACGTATTGGGACTGGTAAAGTTATATTTCAAAAACCAACACCATTAAATAATTTATTATGAACGGTAAGTATAAGCAAGCAAGCATTGTGCTGTGAAATATGCGAGAGTGAATATCTATCTTATTCTTTATTGCCCTTAAACATTACAGTAAGTAAAATAATACGCGAAAATCTTCTTATTTTTGAAAGAGATTTCTTACAGTAAACCAATATACAAAGTGAGTTTTCTTAGTTCCCTGTCTCATCTTACGAGATCAAACATGGGTAAGCTAGTAAATAAAAAGCGTAGTACTCTGCGGAATCTTGCAACAACATAAAGGAGGTCAAAAGTGTCCTGCGTTTTTTCACCAGTTAGAGTGAGCGTCATTTGGGTTCAGTATAATTTCACTTATAGCCTATTCTATGTATAATATTTTGAAGTAGGTAGGTATATGTCCTCGTTGATGATAGCCTGTTTGTATAAAAGGTATTTATACCAGTAATTACAATTGACAAAGACTCTCACACGACACAGTACGAATATTGGATTTATGACACGTCTCCTGTAGCATTAGGGTACTGCGCATTGTTATTTCGATAGAATTATACGAGTAGGTACCTACTTACTTACCTAATAAATTATAGAAAATAAATTTTGTATATAATCTAGAGTTAAGTCATTATTATATATCTTTTGGCATACATAGGTTTTGGCATACATAGGATTTCTAAATGGTGTTCATGTAATAGGTATATACCTATATACAGGATGATTTTTGGTCGTCAACGTTCCCGAAAACTACGGAATCTCCTCATCATCACGATCACCCTGGAAGCATACCTGGGAATTCTAGGGTCCAAAGTTGAGTAAATAGACTGCGTTTTTCTGCATAAATGCACATAGACGCGCGTAGCAGGATTTTTTCACGGATTTAGACACTATAAATTTCGCAATGGAATTAAATTTAAAAAAAAAAAATTGCATTTTTTTTGGCATAAACTTACTTTATTTCATGTATAGAATACGTACCCTTCGTTAAAGGTGGCCACAAAAAACACCCTGTAGGTACAGCAAGCACGAACCACTCAATTTGTAAAATCTCATAAATTAGACAATATCTTCGAGTCGTAAGCGTTACGTAAAAAGATTCGTACTTTTCTCCCTGATCAGGCCTTAGTAATATGTAAGTATATTATTATATATTGCCCTTTAATTTATAAAATACATTAAAACATATTTCATTTGTCGAGTTCCAGCGTCAACACGTAAATCTCATAAATACTGAACATAGGAAATTAATATTGTAAGCGGTTAAATAAAATTATAATAAACACGTGAAGTAGGCGAGTTGACGATAAATCAGTTGAAACAACGTTTTGGTAATAAATACCGACAACCCATAATGTATTTAGCACTAAGGGAAGCCATGTCGTAGCCACTAAATATGTTAACTATGCCTCATATGGGATTACCAAAGTAGAGGCAATAAGTCTTGTTAAACATGTGACTTTCAGGTGGTTAGCAAATACTTACATTGAGCTACTGGTAAGAGGCTTTCTTTTTGTATATTTACAAGGACAAGGAAAGAGAAATAAAAAGATAAAAAAAAAATATCTACTTACCTTTGTATACAGCTTTATTGAAATCTGTAAGAAACACCTTAGATAGTTATAAATTCCATCCAATGTAGGTTAACCTACCTTACCTATCCAGCTACCAGTGGGGTGAGCACGAACCTCTCGATAGTCCGTAATGCTAGCGTCAAACTGTCAAATCACATAGATTTTGTTAGCGAGTCGCTAGCGTTACGCCGCTTAAGAGGGTTCGTGCTTACCCCTCAGAATACCTATAAGTAGTAGAAAATTTATGAGAATGTTTGAAATTTTTCTTTTCGATAAAAATGATAATTCTTAAATTAAGAATACTGTACGATGGAAACGAATATAAAACATTGCTGCATGTTCATGATTTTTTTAGAATTCTAATAAGACTTACATTCTACATGCATTATACGTTACAATAGTCACGAATTGTAAACCCAGAAACTGAGAAGCACTGAACAGAAAAACCATTCGTGTCCGTCGTGATTAAGGAACGTTTAAACAAAATAAATATTCATTTGCCGCTATCTAGCGTGCTAACGTGGCGTTTAATTTCTTGTGAAATGCTTTGTTCGTAAACAGCTACATCATTAAACATAAGAAAAATAATAAGCTATAAAATAGGTTTCGCAAACTCGGGTAGGTATATCTCTGATTCCGATCGGAAAGGAAAGTTTTATGATGTTAAGAGAAACGCTCTACTAAAATTATATCACCACAGATTTAACAATACGCTAGGACTAGGTACCTATTTGTAATACTAGTGCTTATTCTCATGGAAATGAAACTCTTGTAGTGTTACTAACTAACTTCAGTTATAGGCTTATAGGTACTCAACAATCTCTTTATCGGAATTAAGCTTTTACTATTTAAATATTAAAAAACAATCACGTGTACATTCTACCACGTGTTTACCGGGGTTGTGCACCAAATTTATCAAAGCTAAACTATCTTTTTCCCACAAAACGGTATCAGACTACCTACACAATGGTCAAAGGTTGATTTCTGTGCGCATTCTGCACACCTGGCAACCCTGTGTCCGACACGCAATAGTTTGTAAGGCGATTCTAGAAAACGGTCACTTTACGATTACATCGGCGAGTGTGGGGGCGCTGTTAATTGCGCGTTTTGTGAACACCAGTGGCGTGCTCGGCGGGCAATCAGCGATCACTGACTGATTGCTTTTTAAATAGCTTCTGCGCCCAAAAATGTTGGAATAGCGAAAAGCTTCGTGTAGACGAGGCATAAACCCTGACCGGCCATGATGACCGTGACTGCTCGCTTTTGTTACTCGTGTCAATCATTTTCATTCAAAGTGTGTTGGCTGCAGTCACAAAAGAGCCCATTATGCGCTATTATTTCTTCTATTGGAATCCAAAAGTTGTGTATACTTACCCAATTTCTGACAATTTTCATATACCTACTTACACTATTTCTAATTAAGCTTATTCGCTGTATTGTTGATCCTGTAAAAGTGATCCTAAGATTTCTTGTAATCAGTTTAACAACCCTATTATAGGTTGATTTCCTTGTAGCCATCACCTTCGTGTGATACGTAGATATCTACGTGATATCTACTGTAGGGTAAGCATGAACTTTTTACGGTACCGGATCGCAAGCAAAATCATAACAGTGTGACGATACCGTTACGAACTATCGAGAGGTTCATGCTTCCAACGATCTAGGACCAAAAATATTCGTTACAAAGTTGAGTAACTAGATATTTCTTTCCTAATTCTTCTAAACTCATATAGCACTGCATGCACCGGTGTCCGTGCGCACTGGCATCCGGACAATAAGCACTTAAATGGAGATAGTACAGACAATTTAACACAGGCCTATTAGCCGAGTGGCGTGACAGAGCGGAGTTAGGCTCGCCGAGGTATTTGTTACAGCGCAGAGTCGAGGTCTAGCATGCTCCTGGCCATTCATTAACTTGAAATAAAGTAAATAACTGTTGAATATAATGCTTGATTCTGATTAATGTATCATAGCAGAAATGTGGGTAATCGAGTTTTATGAACCTTTATAAACCAAGTTATTGATATGCTTAGCTACTTTATTGTCTAAAGTCTAAAGTTTCAATAAGCATAGCATTAACTACTTGACTTCATTCTCGGTTATTTCTTTTACTTTATCCTTTGAAAAAATAAATACAGTTTTAAATGACAACTCAAGTTGCTCTTGCACAGTAGGTAACCATAAATAACGTTATAAATAAAATAACAGCATATTAATTGACAACATTTTAATTAGAAAACACCACAAATCTATGGACATATAATGTCGCGCTTCTGATTGCTTAAGTACATTGCCATATAGCTTACATCTGGTACTTTAATACATTAATTTAATACTTTAGCTTGTGTATTTTATACTAACAATACATACATACGAGTTATAATATTTATATAATAATATACACAGTTTGCACAATGCCGGGATAACGACCATTTTCTACATATACATGAATTTTCAGAGTTTGTGTAGATTAGGTATTAGCGTACCTATTAATTTTTGAAAGAGCCTATTTTCCAATAGTTAGATATCCGAAGGATAAAGTTCTTTCTCTAAAACTTGGGTAAGTACCTAGATAGAGACAACATCAACTTTATCCATCACATAGGTTACTAAATTATATATTTTTAATAGGTAACCATGTGTTACGAAACTTTTTATAATTTTAGGTGTAAAATCATATTTTACCAAAACGTGCCGTTACAGAGGGATTTTCTGACAAGTTAAAATAACAGTCAAAAATAGATGGCGTAAGCGCATCACCTACCCAAATCCCCCCCACCTCACCTCTCCCAGCTTGAAGGATAGTAATAGTTCCGTGAATAGACTGCACTTATGACTAAAGCTGGCTACACACCCAGACTGTGGACAGCCGACATTAAATCATCCGGTCGGGTTTCTAAAGACAGCGTAGCATACAAGTAGGAGACATAGCAAGTAACAAGTTGGATTTTGCTACATGGGGTTAATAGTATTAGGGAAGGTGATGCGCTCACGCTATCTATCCAGATGATTTGTACTAAATTTTTTTACTTTTAATAGTTGTCAGAAAATCCCTCATTGTTTTATTTTACTTTGCATTCCATCTGTGCAATCTAAAAATCTATACGAGAATACTCGTAATCAGCCAACACTATAAAAATGGCGTAGTCGGTGAGCGGTTCACCATTTTGACAGTGACAAAAAACAGTGATAAAAATATATTATGAAACAAATGTTCAGCTTTAGTTTGATATAAAATAAAATCCATTGCCATCCAGCTTATACTAGATCTTATTAATGTACAAAGCTGTTTACCTCTATTTATAAACACGACATCAATCTATCTTAAGTACTATAATGTAATTTAGTCTGGGCTTATAATATCACATATTTGTAGGCGCTTATCGCCCGTTTATTTCGTAACAAAAATGTTTAAATAAAATAAAAACGGTTTGGTCAAGGACACCACGTGGTCAACCAGCCGGCTGCCAACCATACCGAAAGAAATATCATCCACATTAAGAGTAGTCCACAATATAAAAATAACGAAATTACAATTAACACTATTAATTTATCCCACTGTCAATTCGTCCGTCGTCGCGACAATATACCACTGTCACTTATATTACACATTTACTACACTTTATTGTCTGTTTTTAGTTCAAACGTGGATGGGCTCGTCGTCATCGTCATCGTCAGATCGTCTTTCTACGGAGGGTTCTCTGGGAGACCTCGGGGGTGGAGCTGGACTGCCAGGGTCCACGTCCGGGGAGGGCGTACGTCGGGCCTGCGCGTAGTACCCCAGGGCCCCCAGACCGGGCCCCCCGAGAGACCCCAGATGGGCTGAGGGACCAGCTAAACCCAGACCCAATGGAGGGACACCTCCTAAGGGTGCACCTGGATATAACCTGTTAAAAAATAATTTATATTATGAAAAAGCTTCATTCAAGGTTTATTTACTTAATTATTAATATATTTTTCAGTTTCAAGGATTTGTCAAACTTAATGTGTTCTGTGGTCATGTCAATCCTATAAGAAAAGCGTGTATTTCTATAAGCTTTGACAGGACCACTTGAACCACGAAAATTTTAAATCCACATAAAAATACTCAAATTATGCGATAGAGAATCAATAGATGACAATGAGAAAGTCACATGCAATAAATGAATCTAATCTAATCATAACTCAAATTTTGCCATTTTCTGATTTATGGCGTATTAAAATAAAAATCGGTTTATTTATCACAGTAACGTGTCTCACCTATAAGGTAAGGGTTTCTGCAGCGTGTTTACGCCAGCCGTGGCAGCAGCGGCGGCACTGGCGGCCGCTTGCCGGTAGTACATGTCGGCCGCCGCCGGCGCCGGCTGCGCTGGGTACGCCGGCACCCCGGCCCAGTAGCCGCCGTACAGTCGCTGGAAAGCCGCGTAGTTGCCGGCTTCAGCCAGCAGCTCCAGCCCAACGGCAGTCTGACGTTTCCATTTTGTTCTGTTGACAAGATAGAGATCTTTAAACATTGTGCTGAGGGATTCAGCTTTGTTTGCCGAGATTTGGCTAGTGTATAGCTATCGGGATGAAGAATAACGTTGCCAATATGTAATTTAGAAAAGAGATGGTAAAATTCGTCGTCCGAGTAATTGACCCGGTGGCTTAGTGGTTATAGCGGCTGGCACGGTTTGCAGTGGTCGTGGGATTCGATTCCCACTCGGGTGAAGAATTTTTTCCATTTTCTTTATTGATAATTTTATAAGATAGAGATGTTTAGATAATATCTTTTGCTTACGTAGAGTCGTAACACAGATCTTTTCACATCTAACTCCGTTATACTAAAAATGATCCTGCAGTTTTGGCAACCGCATTATGTAATACACCCGTGTGTATATGTGACATGTGTATTGTGTATGCAGAATCTTATAACGAACGTACTTACTACTACTTACCTACACGACTTAACTCATATACCTATATGTATCTGCAGTATGCTGATGGTTTGATAATAGTGCAGTTTTGATGCATTTACTTATTATTCAAAAGACCTCCAATTGACATTAGTGGACTTTAAAATTATAGCATTTATAGCCATTATTATTTACAATAATAACATATTGATTTTGCTTCTCATACCAATCCCGAATGCAGACACTCAAAAAAACTAGACCGCGCTGCGCAAAAAACCAACAATGACTTCACAGTCCATTAAGAACTCAAATAAATCGATAACTACCGAAGTCCCACAAGAAATTACACAAAAACGATTTATGTGTCATTGCGGACTTAAATCGACTTTAAAATTCTGTAAGCTATCGTTTACGGGCCCTAAACCAATAGATCACTAACCCTATGCGACCCGGGTAAGGGCCCCAGGTCCCCAACAGTCATCAAATTTGTCACAGACCACTCGAGCGCACAATAAAAGTACCGCAATGAAATGAGTAATAAAAAATAAATAAATAAAATAATAAATTTGACAAAACGTCTTGGGCACTCGCTTGTTCGCTGGAGCGTGGTCGAGTGATTTAATTTGATTTATTTGATTTATCTAATTCAGTTCTGAAAGGGTGAGCTCGAATATATTACTTGTATTGCTAAAGGGATACGTTATGGGTTTTTTAACTGATATATTAGCGTCGAGAAGCAGTTTAACAGAAAGTTAGGAGATTTAGAAGATAAATAGAGTCAACATTCTTTACCAACTTTTATGGTTTATTTATTAATAGATAGGTATTCCACAACAGCAGAAGCTTTTGACTTTAGATGCAATCGAATATATACGTAGCTTCATAATAGGTACCTAATTACCTACTTGCTAACGTATTAGCAGTTCCATTATTAATATACTTAATAAGTTGATAAAAGCTGTAGAAACAACAATTATTTTAATTAGTTATTTGTCTATTAGTAGGTACCTAATACGTAGTTAGATAGGCACTTATAAATAAAATAAAAAATTTGGTACCTAACTACCAAGAATTGCTATCAGGAGGAGAGAATTATTATTAGAACTATTTAGGTACCTCATTAATTTAATGCGTTTATTTGTGGATCACAGATATAAAATAGTATCACTATATAGAATTGTATGATAAAATAAAAAAGTGATTCAGATTACTTAAATACACAAAGCACTGTAGATACTCTACAAATCAACAAACAAAAATTGCACCCTCTACATTTAAAATTTAATTTCGTTCGCTAATTCTCGATAAGTTCCAAGTGGTGCATTGTCATTGAGTTTTTTTTTATGCGGGGAATATTATTGCCAGTATTTCTGTTATTATTAATTTATTATTAAGTCTGGTTCTATTGTCGCTACAACGAGGGTTGCCAGCTACCGCCGCTTCACTGGTTACCTTATTAATTAATTTCTGTAAATGGATCATTTAATTAAATTAAATGTAAATGAGGGGGAGTCGGGATGTTTTGTGGCTTGTAGTTTGGGTTATGATGAATTAACTGTCATTAGTTCGTCTGCCTACTTCCTACGATTCCCATCAATTTTAATGCGCACACTGGAAAGTTCCCATCGCATTTTATGTTGTTAAGATGCATTGTATAAAATTGTTGTTAATAATTTCAAATTGATCTCATTTAATTAGAATAGTTAAGCCGTTAAGCTGTTACGACTGTGCCTTCAGCCGACGATGTTGTAATTTAAATGCCTCGCTATAATTATCGGTAGCTGACAATTGATCGATAGAAAGCGTCTGGCTCTCATTAATCACTATTATGACGGGTTATTCTTAAGTAACATCGCTCAAGAACACTTATTTAATTGTCAAGAGCTGAAAGAGGGGCAATCTGCTCGACGACACTGCGCTCTTTATTGTCGCCGCGGGCAAAAAGCTCTCCCAGCGCACTTAAATTCGGATGTCTTAAGACCTTTTAAAAGATAGTTGTATCATCTCCCTCTATCTTACGGCGTTCGCTACCGGAGCAGGTTTTCTCCGTCTCTGTCCCCCGTCCCCGGTGGAGTCTGAGTTCGCTCCGCCCAGCGGTTTAGTGATTTGATGCTGCGTGAACTGATTCAATTGTTGTGCGAATCGGCTCGTCCGAATACGCGCCTTAACCGTTCAAGTTAAAGACTAAAATCGTCCGGTAAAACGATCACGCTTACGACCTCTCCGAGGGGGAGGTTGTTTATCTCGATTTGGGTTTTTGGGCGACGTGCTGCGAATTCGGCTTGTATATCCGCGAACAAAGAGTACCGAAATCGATCCAAACGTTCGCTGTTCGCGGCGTTTAAGTCGTTTTGGTGCGGAAATGGCTGCAGCCCAATTTGAAGTTTTGTTCGAATGTTATTTATAAGCTCGCGTTCTGCTAGAAAGTTTCGGAGCGTGAGTGTTCTTATGGGAATTGTTTGAAGTTGAGCGGCTTTATTGTTATGAAGGGGGTTAGACATGTTTGCTCAGTGTTTTCTTACAAGGGCCGACACGCCCTGTTTTCTTGATTTACATTAGATTTTTACTGAAATCTGTGAACATTTAATATTGCTTATGTATTAAGGTTTTATAGTAAAATCAACCTAATTATGAAACTTAAGTAACTCTACTTATGTTTTTGCTCATTTATCGCAAAACGAATTCAAAGTACTTATCTAATAACTATAATTACCTAGGTACCTCATGTCAGACTGATAGGTATAATAAGCAAGACCTACATATTTATTTAGTCATACAAAATTACCCTGAAACTTGAGTCACGTTCTAAGCCTGGCGATCGCTGATCACAAACTATAGCAATCTAAGCTCAAAAGTCGTTCATTAATTCGGGTCTGGATTCAGAAATGGCATTGTATGATTAGTGGTTAAATGGCAAAGTAGCCCGGCGTCCTTGGTTCGAATCCTGTGTCTCTGACGTATAATTTGGCTGTTCGGCATAACCGATTAGTCCGCTTCTTGGTAGCTACCCGGGGAAACTACGAATTATGTCATTAGGGATGTGTGGAGTGTGGGCACCTAAGTCCCACACGGGAGGAATTTGTTTGTGACGTTTGTAGTAAATGTTATGTTACTTATAAAAAATAATTTTCGTTCGAAAAATTATATTACTAATACCTAAGTACCTACCTAATTATATTTTCCTTTTATAGATACCTCTGTGCTATGTACATACATACATATAATCATGCCTTTATCCCTTACGGGGTAGGCAGAGCACCAAGGGCCGATAGAACCACATGGTCCACTTCTGACCAATTTTGAGGGTATAGTTATATAGGTATATGTGCTATATGTCTAACTATATATTAGTAAATGTAATACCTATAGAGGCACGTAGCTTTATAGTTAAAGCTTTTTATTGTACATACCTACTTGGTAACCAGGTATCAAGTAAGTACTTACGCATTGTCTATTAGATATTAGATCTAATAATGACAGGAATGGACATACCTACTATCTATAGCCTATATAGTTTTTAATGGGAAAACATTATAATTTAAGATACTACTACTAATCCTATATTTCAAAAACAAAATCGTACACACTTTTCATTTGTCTATTTTAATTGTTAAACAGGTTATCGAAACAGAATTGGATGGAAGCTCAAAGCTTGTACCGTACCTAGAGCGGAGAAATCACATAGTGTGTGCTGCTCCTCCGTAGTCACATACGTTCTTCGGTTACTGCAGCATTTATTCAAATGATACGAATTTACCCACGTCTTCTTAACTTGAACCCAAAACTTGTGAGTCATTAAACGTTTTTGTACAGACTTGTGTGTTTTAGTTTGCATAGGTAGGCTAGTGTTCTGTGACATTGACAGTAGTGTATTATCACAATGAAATTCTTCAGAGCTGCCTACTAATTACATGAATAAATATGAAAACTTAAAACCCTATTCACCAATTCAGCAGACTGCCCCTTTCAAACCCCCAAGCTCAAAGCCAGAGTGGCTCAAAGGTAATTATCATAGATGAATAAAAAAAAATATCTTGATTCTTATTAAAATATTAAAACATAGTATTTTGGCATATATCCCATATTCGTATTTTGTGTTTGGGCCACCAATTCATGTCATCATCGGAATTGGTACCTATTTTACCTACCATTGGTTTAGCATGGTCACTAGCTGACGCCAACACTCCTCGGGTATTGCTAAATGACAATTTTAGAGTATTAAAATGTTTTTATTTGGAAACGTGATTTTTTATGAAAATTACCAGAATTAATATGCCTCAAATGTAGAGATAACTACATTTACCTAATAGGATCTGGCTGCATTAGTAAGTATAATTTCGGTTGGAGCTTCCCTTAGTTTGAGCTTAGGTGGGAAAAGGTTAAAGTACAGAGTCCAGATAGTGTTACTTAAGTAGCTTTCCTAGACCCTTAAAATATCTGTAATCGTTTAATAATCAGACTGATATTTGACTCTATCAACTATAAGTACTTGAGAAAGGTTCCTTCCGTCGGATTTTGAACAGGATTTACAGACTTGATTGAATTAGACGTTTGGACATTTAATTGCTTTTTTTTTCGCTTTTTTAGGTATACCACATGTGTTTAGATATTTATTTGGGTTTATCCGTAAACGCATTGTAATTTAATTAAAATTCATCTATTATGTTTGTGTAAAAATTGTAATGGGTACTAACTTTTATGCTTATAATTGCAGGTACATAAATACTAATTAGTAGGTACCTAATAAAGGTAGAAAACCTTAGAAAGGTGGTAAACCTTAATTAGGTAATACAATTTTTTGGAGCAGGTAAGTTGACGCTAGAGAGGAGGATTCGAATCGGAATTGTTTCTTGGCTTAGCTAAGAAACTGTCAAACCTTTTTTCTCTATTCGTTTTTAACTGATTTCGGCACATCATTAGAACCGGCGGCTGCACGTCGCCGGCTAAACGTTGCTAAACGCCGCTCACACACCGCCTCTTATGTTTACGACCGGACAGACAGTCGCAGGCGCATTTACACGTAACGATCTTGTTGAATCACACCGCAGATCCACAACCTTTCATTTGCTAAGCGATCTTTTTTATTGTTATTTGCGTTTTTAAATGAGTAAGCTAAGGTCACGGCAGGACGTCGTTATAATGAAGGGCAAAAAAGATCTGATATTCAGACGACTTCTGTATTTTGCGTAATGTTGTAAAATTAAACTGTCTTTTGCTTTTTAAAATGCTGTGCTGTAATTACGCAAGTTGTCATTGTAATTGCAGTGGATTCGGAGAATGAATTGCGTCTCTGTCGTTAACGTAAGAGGCAATCTTTGGTTATGTCAACACACAAACAAAATGGCAATTGGCAAATACATGATTGTCAACTCAGTTTCGGATTTAGTACGAACGGTACGAACGGTACGAACGCAAAAGTTACTCCGTCTGGTAAAATATCAAGGAAAGAACGTAGGACCTCTTCTACTTTAATAATGCCAATATTTTTGTAACTTAACTATGCAAACGACAAACGGAGAGTAATTATTGAAAGTAATTGGACATACCTACAATTAATCTACAAAATACCCAATAACATAGACGTCACGTGTCACGTATTATATCTGTTACTCACCTATACATTTATTTATCTCTTTACACTCTCCATATCTTATTTACTGCTACCATTCTGCAGCCTAACATATCCAAGCTATGAGGTAAACGTTTTTATCAAAGGCTCCACTGTTCCGCTCCTCAACTATCCGGCATCACTTAAACCAATAATAGTGTCAATCTGAGCGCAGTCGGAAGCTGGGCTAATGAGTGGGCTGCGCCGGCGCCGCTGACTTGCACTCGTCGCTGTTCACACGTATATAGATAAAACACACACTCACGATAAGATAATCGGACACACGGTGGAATAATGGGAATTTAAAATTATTATAATATGAAATCGAAAAGCTTGTGATCCAAATCTGGCCTAGGAATAACCAAAAATCTTATAAGTGAAGTAGTGTATATCTACTTTATTTCAACAACATACCTATGTCTTTGCATTGCAGATTATAAGGTAAGTTAACTTAAAATTCTCACATTTTCATATAAACATGTTATAAATAAACCATACAGATTTATTCATTCAATTTAACATAAAATAACGAATAGCATGCTCTTACCTTAAGCAAGATGATTATGGAATTTTCATGTTAAACTTACCCTAATGAAGGTACCATTAAAATTTTAAACTATTTATCATATTAATTAAATGCAAATGCCCACTTAAAATTGTTTGTAGAGAACAATCACTAATTAAACAGAGAGTAAGCTTTTATGTATGCAATTAATTTAATTTTTAATTCACTCAAAACTCAAACGGCGTGTCTTCATTAAAATAAATAACATTTATTTGGATTTTGTATGTGTTTGCTTATTTGATGGTCACTCATATAGGTCTAATGTTGAGGCTTGGATTGATAATGAACAGAAATACCTATAGCTAGATAAAACGAAAAACCAAATAAATCCTTGTTTTTAAATGAATTCGACTATCTCTTTATTCTCCCACAGTAGTGGACTGCATCCATGCAACTGCATCAATAAAAATTAGGTAGGTAGGTACATACTTAGGTTAGGTATATAAAAAAGGTAAATATGTAATGGGAAAAGTTATTACTTTAAAGAAATATAAATACTTAAGTATGTAGATATTTAAAAAAAAACTAAAGACTGTTAAAGACTGTTGAAGTGAGTTAAGTGTTACTATGATTATCTGATATCGAATCGAATCTAAGATTCTTTTGTTAATATGTTACTTAGTTTTGACTGTGTCGCTGAGAGCTTTCTTGCTATTTCTTCTTCCAAGCAATGACACTTCACTGAAATAGTGTAACAGTAATAGTAGAATCATGCGGTATGTCAGACCTAGTGTTGGTTTTGCCATAAATGAGAACTGTCTAGCAGCTCTCCTGGATTTCGTCTTTAGGCGACCTTAACTCTTATTAGCTCCACGTTGGTGGCTATTAAGCCCCGAATCGCCAACTTATGCCTGACAGACCGTAACAAATCGCACCTTGGGGTGGTGACCGTTGCCAAAGCAAAAGCTTTGCGATTTATTTTTTTGGGTTGTTTAAATTCACCTCCTTTTTTATTTGGTCGCGGTTTCATTTTGGGGTGCGAACATAGAAAGTAACATATAAAAAGACAATCGACAAACAAGTTGTTAATGCTTTCATGTCGAATAAATTATTTTGAATTTGAAAATTTGAATTTGAACTAAATTGCTTTTTTAAAATTGTTTTATAGATATACTACGAAAACTACTACGGTTGTTTTAGATGCTTTGATTATTAATCTTGATAGCGATCAAGGCGAACCTTGGACACAGGGCTGTTAGGACAACCCTACCAAGTTACGTCAGCACAAGAGCACAGTTCAGTCGGCACAGAACACAGGAAAGTGACCGCACACAAAAGCCATTACATCTTTCAATTAACTCTGATTTCACACCCTTTCACGAACCGAAAAATCGAAGCCCAAACATTAGTTTAACCTAAATTATAGAAAACCAACAAAAAGTGAGGCAAAAAGTGTCGGAGCTGGACAGAGACGGGGCGGGAACGCCGTGTGCGGCGCCTGCGCAACCTGACGATGCGGTCTCTACATTGTTTGCATAATTATAGATAACCTTACCTAAGTATAAAAACCTAGTTATACTTGTTTTGGTGACACTAATTTTAAAGGTTTTATAAAGGGTATGATTCTATTTATTTTGTATTTTAACTCTACGAGAATATCAATATCTGAATAAACTACATAATTTCCCACCTATTTAGGACCGGAAACCTTAAACAAACATCGTTAGATAAAATGCCGGCTGTTTTGAAATAATTCTAGGAATCTTGGAAAAAATATATTAAAAATATTAAATACACTAGTGATAAAAGATAAAACTATGTTCTTAAAATAATTGTTTATCGCTATAAAGTTTAATTAAACATCCCTTTTTATACTATGGTTAGATAATTAAAATGCTATAGAAGCAATAGTGAATATGACTTTGAACTACCGATCGCGTCGGGTAAGCGGCGGCGGGCACAAAGCACTAATTATAACCGTTTGTTTTTGAAATGGCCGCCATAGGTACAGTCCCACACACAGCTCCGTAATTTTAGACAAATTACACGATAATTGGGAGAAAAATATAAGCGAATGGGACGGCAAATTTTAATTTGACGAGAAAAAATATGCTTTCTTGTAGGCCTTGTTTAGTAAAAGCTTGTGGGATACCTACCTAACCATTAGCACGAGTTTTGAGCTAAAATAGATCTTAGATAACATTTTCATACATTTTCAGGTAACAGATGGGTAGGTACTTAAAGTAAGTACATACCATACCTATTAAAGTTCGATCAGCACCTTATCTATCCCCAATGTTTTGATATCCACACTCGATATCTATGTGATCTATAGACTTGCCGCCAGAGCGCTGACTCAGCAGTTTCCAGCCTGGGAGCTACCAGCTACGCGGCACATGTGATCTTTAACCTTTTTTCTTCTCTACAGGTTATACAGCTACGCTTATTGACTGTTGAGATTATTACCGACGAAGGTATAGGTACTTTGATATTGCGCATACCCAACCAAACAGTTGTTTTAATTTAGAGCCCTAATTTCCAATCTAAACTTTTAATCTGCGAATTTTCACACGTCTTACTTATTTATTTATTCTTTTTAATAAACAGAAAACACATGTAATTAGGCAAAGTATCATAATTTGTTTTTTAAACTTTGTCTTTTAGGTACTTTTATTAGTCTGACCCTTGCACAAATCCAACTATTTTTTCTAATGTAAAAAAAATGTGATCTGACTAACCTTCTATTTTGATACCAGGTCTTGACCTGTGTGTCGGTGAGGCCCAGCTTGGCCGCCAGCTCCATGCGGTCCTGGACGCTCAAGTACTTCTGCCGCTCGAATGACTTCTCCAGGGTCTGCAGCTGGTGGTCCGTGAATGCCGTCCTGGCTTTCCTCTGCTTCTTCGCGAGGCCTGCCGCATCACTGCAACCTTTACTTGATACATCGTCCGAGTCGTCTTTTACACCTGGGTAAAGAAAAAAATTACTTGTTTTACACTTTATACATAAATTAAAATTTTATTATAGATTCTATGTACACGCATATCTACCTTTTATATTTAATTATCACTTTCCCAAATGGTTTGCTGGAAGAAATCTCTTTCAGAGATAAGCACGCCTTTGTACATTTTCTTTCATAATTTCTGTCTGTATATAATTGTATGTGTACAATAAAGAATAAGAATAAAGTACATAGATACAGAAAAACTTGTATCAGTTGATCACCGATTGGCTATGCCCACTGATCCGTAGACCCTGAGTAGGTGGGTGTAAACATGGTCAATATTGATATTTGTGCCCAAATCATGGATGTTTTTATAATTATTTTATTTATATGCCCACTACCACAATACCTTAGGAATATGGCTTAGGGCAAGGTTCAGCGTTGTTAAGTTTGTAAATATCCCATAATAAAGTGGGTATATATAGTTGAAGATATTTTTACTAGGTACGTCGGAGTCTAGTTATGGGTACCTAAATATTTTACAAGTTTGCATACCTGCGTCCTACACTGTAAGCCGCTGCTGACCAATACCTTCACGTGAATTTCAAGCAAGAGAGTTAGTTCACTGCAATGACTTATTTAATTAATAAATATCTACAAGAGCTATTTCAAAAACAAAGATTATCGGTAATCCTCCTATCAAAAGATGAGAGATTAAATACTTAAATGTTCATTTTATTACGTTATACTTACTAACCTTAGGTGTATGTATAAGTGTGTGTATGTATATATATATATATAAATATATTGGCATAAAAAATAAATATTCATTTTTCTACTATCTTTGATTTCTTTACTTTTTATGTTAAATTCTATATATGTACGTACTTACATATATTATTGTTCAACGGTAACTTCTCAGAGTACACCTAACATTTTAACTCTCCACTGTAATTCTTTCCTGGCCCCCACGATACAGGCCTGACCTAGTGTGGGGACCGCTATAAACTCAGCTCTCCTTGTATTATGTCAAAGTTTTTTTTTACAAATACCTACTCTGTTATATGTTAGATAAGGAAAAATTGTAAATACTTGATTTCAAATAAAATTTATTATTATTATATTTATTTTGTCTCTTTTAGAAAATAACCACGACGGTAAGTAATTTCATATTCCGTGCTAATAATCCAAGTGTTAAACGTTGTTTTAATACCGAAAACCGCGGCACGCAAGCCCTATACATGCACTTGACAGGCTTTTTATCTTTGTACCTTGTTAAATCTTAAAGTAGAGCAAAGGCTTGATTTTCTTGTAAAAGCACGGGGCAAGCGAAGCCCCTTCGCGGGGCTTCTGCGGTCACAAGTCACCGCACTTCCTTCTGCCACGGCTCCTTGTACTGCTTTTGTTTCGTAATCAATACTCCGTACTTAATAAAGAACTGGATAGGTATATCTTTACAATCAGTTTACCTTCTAAGGATGTGTTTCTACAAGAGACGTAGCGAGTGTATTGTTATGGATGTACTCATATAATAGGTACGGAATACAAAAAGATGTTCGCTAAATACATGTAGATATCTAGATGTACAGCTTTTTCTGTATGCAGCTTTTGCATAATATAGAGATTTAGCTGAATGAAGCACAGCTAGTACATTTGTCCAAGTTCTCTGAATTTAACTAATATGTATTACATTATTCGTAGCGATCGCTCAGATCCACCGATCTGAAGCTGACTTTAGACATTACATACACGATATAAAATGTGTTATTAAAATTAAAACATTGTTTAAGCTACACATAACCTATTTTTGATAGATATTTCAAATATATTTTGCTGTCAAATGTCATATTTAGACAGTGCCCAACTTTAGACATGGTTTTGTAACACCGAAAATGTTTGTTTCATTGCAACTTTTTTTTAAACCACGCAACAAAACAAATTCGCAAATGTATCAGCACCCTAATCGAAGTTTAAAACAAAAATGTTTGGAGCGCGCAATGCGCACATACAAGGTAGGTAAAGTATACGCACTGGGGCGTGAACGCGCTGCGGTTAGCCACCCGCACGCGGCCTGCGCGTACGTTTGCCTTACAATGTCACTTGTATTGCGAGCTTATGAGATAAATTCAATTGCAAACCACTGTGTTAAGCACACAGTACACAAACTATATATGCTTTGAGTGTTTTATTAACATACCTAATAAAATAAAACAAAGCATTACGCATTATATTAAGAGAAAGGTTTTTTTTCATATTAACTACCTAGTTATTATAGGCATTCCAAATGGAAGAAAAGATTCATTACTGTTGAGCTCTATAAATACTTACAAATTATTCTCTTGCATATGAAAAATCTTATTAGCGAGGCAATCATTCGCAATTTTCCTACAACCAGAGCTTTTACCATAACTTCTATAGAACCTTAATATTACAACGTTTCATAGCATTTTGTATTATTGAACGCAGGTAATTACCCAAGCCCATTAGGGCACCGTTAATTTATTATAATAAGGTCCAACTGCCGCCGCCAGCCGACCGTGAAAATTATTATCATTAGTGGACGTAATGCGGCCGCGGATAGGTGTGGAACCACCCTTACTTGTCGGTGTGCTACCGAAATGTTCACATGACAGGTTTTGTGGGAATACTTTGAGAACTAGAGCAAATTGATTTAAAGAAATGTTAACTAGACTTAGTAGCTTTAGATTAAGTAACATTATTTCTCGATCGAATCGATAGATGTTCGCCATCGTTATGTTTACTCCAATTAGGAAGTGATTAATTCCATCTGCTACTGGTGGGAGTATTGGGAACTCAGTTCTTAAATGATGAAAGTTATCTTTTATGAATTGTACCATGTAGCCCCGAACATGTGACTTTCATTAGGTAACCTACACACAACATTCGTCGCATCGTTTATAGACATGTTCAGCAAGTGTGCTAATCGCAAATAAAATAAAATCTAGGATAACATGCAATGCAATGCAATTCAGCCATTTTGTGTTTTATGGTTAAATATACAGGATGATTTTTGGTTGTCAACGTTCCCGAAAACTACGGAATATCCTCATCATCACGATCATTTTTCTCCATGGAAGCATACCTGGGAAGTATCTGGTTTTCAAAATATTAGGATCCAAAGTTGAGTAAATAGACTGCGTTTTTCTGCATAAATGCAGATAGACGTGCGTAGCAAGATTTTTTCACGAGAAATAATTACTATCTGTCAATGATAAAACTAGCATGAACACTGGATACTATAAATTTTTCCCGATCAAGATTTTTTTTTTATTTACATCGTTTCACAGCATATATTTTGGCATAAACTTACTTTACATGTATAGAGTACGTACCCTTCGTTAAGGGTGGCAATGAAAACATACCCTGTATAACTTAGTAGTACTTTTGAAACTTGGACCTTACAGATAGATTTCGTGATTTTCGCGATATAGGCTTAGTAGAGATTAGTTTGGAATAGTATTTATGTATTGGATAGGATCACTCTAATATCCAATACTGGAATATACTTCTTGTGACACGGAATGAGATCACTTAAGGAAGTTCATAAGGGTGAACCCACTAGCAAGTCAAAAGTATAACATTGTTCGGATTTCGTGCACGTGTAGTACCTACGGAATTCTGGCAGAGTACAATATAGCCCCTTCATCTATACACTTATAAAATTCTTTGACCTGGGGACCAATTCTTGAAAAGTCTCGAGTGTGAAACGAAACCGTTGTAGACGCTCAGCAGGGGGGCAATTCACGAAAAATCACGAGTTGGTACGAAGCCGAAACGGAACCGTTGTAGACGCTCAGAACAAAACAATGATTCCTTTACTGTGACGTAATTACTAATTAGACACATTTGAGCACGAGACAGATATTTGATTTTATTTTGTCATACTCGCGACCATTACATGCTAAAATATACCTTAATACTCCGCAGCGGTAAGTAAATATTTCTTCGCACCGCGTTTCGCTAACGGTTCGTTAGTAGTTGCGTTTCGGCTCAAATAAATTCAAGAATTGCCCCCCTGAATAAAGCAATCATTACTTTACAGTGACGTAGCATACCTGGGAAGTGTCTGGTTTCCAAAATATTAGGGTCCAAAGTTGAGTAAATAGACTGCGTTTTTCCGCATAAATGCACATTGACGCGTGTGGCAAAATTTTTTCACGAGAAATAATTAATATCTGTCTATAAAAAAACTATAATTAACACTGGACACTATAAATTTCGCCCGATCAAGTAATTCAAAAAAAAAATTCAAAAAAATTTACATCGTTTCCCAGCATTTTTTTGGCATAAACTTACTTTATTTGATGTATAGAGTACGTTAAAGGTGGCAACGAAAAAACACCCCGTATATTGCTTCGCACCGCGTTTCGTTAGCAGTTCCTTAGTGGTTGCGTTTCTGCTCAAAAATTTTCAAGAATTGTCCCCCTGAGTTACTGACTGACGGATTAACGCTTAGCCTACACCGCTGATCTTCTGAAACTAGGTTATGTTATTTGCATGACGCAGGCATATGATAAGGAAGATTTTTCCGAAATTCCCGCGAGATCGGAAATAAGCAGGATTTCTAAAATTTACATGGAAAAAAGTCGCGAGTGTCCACAAGTTCATTCAAATACTTAGCTGTTAAATTATAAGATTCTACTCCAACTTAAATATTGCGTAACTAGTGTGAACGGACTTGACTGCATATACACGTAATGTGTACATTTTGCGTAGAGTGCGTTCACGCGTAGAATGTTGTGTAATGTCGGCTTAATTACAGCATACCTACGACTCGGGGTTGAATACTGGATTTAATGGACGAAAATCTAGCCTGAAATTTATGAATACCTAAATAGGAAATATTAATTATTTCGTTTGCTCTCCGTTTCACAAAGTTATAAACAACCTACTTACCTATATAAACATAGGCACCAATTATATCTCAATCAAATGATAAAATTAAATTAATGCTTTAAAACCCTCTAGCCCTATCTCTATATAGCCTATTTTCAGTTAATCACAGAAAAGTTAATTTGACTCTACCTACAGTTCTAATTTAATTAACAACAGTAAGACGTTAAACTACGTAATTTAATACAATTTTATAGTTTGGTTACAAACCATAAAGATAAGTTCTATGTTCACGAGATTATATTAATATGCACGCATATACATAAATAAATACGGCGATTTATATTAACAAACATAATTTAAAAACACTTAGGGCACTATCCATTAAGAAATATGATTTAATTTTATGCAAACAAAAAGCTTTGACCCCTATGTTAAATGTAAATAAAGTATATAACATGTGTAGGAGTCAGCTAATGCTATTTTAATTGTAATAATGTGTTAAATTGACTATTCACGCACCGTACATTTTACTTGTGTATTGCTTACATATCAACGTTATCTCTGGCAAAGTTTACATTAAAAGTCCTACCTACTGAAAGATTTATAAAGGAAGAGTAGGTTAGAGTAGGACCCCGGGCGTTCTCACAGGCGATAAGCTAGCTTGTGAATAATTATTTATATCTATCCACATTATTTTAAATGTGGCTGTGGGAGCTTCTGGCTATGGGATCTCTTTCGTGATCCTGCAGTTTTGGCTACTACATTTCGGGAATACAGGCGGGTGTATATTGTACGTGGGAGTACTCCATTGAAGATTATATAACTTTGTAAAGCTGAGGTTTAAATTTACTGAGACAGTATGAAAAGGTCTAAGTTTAATTTCGGACTAAGCAGGCAGATTTGTATAAGACTGCTTTATTTCGAAAGGAATAAGTTTTGTTTTATTTTTTTTTATTTTCCCCTAAACTTGACGGCACTTTGGTATTGCTGTAATTCCGTCAAGTCCGTGTAACTATAAATAAATGAATAAATAAAACACAATTAGGTACATAATCAATACATTAATGCTATAAGTTTATGAACAAACCTGCTACGACAGTACTGATTCCCCGAAATTAGAAGCAATTTCCGACGAGTCGGTCAGTGGATGCCCGCTTTACCCGCGACATTCTCGTCAAAGGACGTTTGCATAAAGCCGTCCACTCAATGTATAATATTGGGTTACGTGATTGATTTTAATCAAGTCTAATTGCTCAATAAGTGTACGTACTTATTTGTGACAAATTCAAATTAAATTTTGTATAGTTGCTTGATATTACAAAGTAAGGTACATATTTACAAAAATGATTTTATTAAAATAGTATTTAATAAGTACCTAAGTACTATGTAGAGTAGATAACAAACATATCTATAATTTTTATACCTACGTATATCATCATCACCTTCTTGCCCTAATTCCATTATTTATGGGGTGTCGGTGCAATATGGTTTCTTTCGAAAGGATTTGGCATTTGTTTTACGGCCTACCTACGTATATATTTTAATAATTTCTCTACTTTACTTTAATCCTTTATTGCAAACAAAAAAAGAAACAATATTATAAGAAGTTACAGTTATAGAGAAGTGTATAGTACAAAGGCGTCAATATTAATACTCCAAAAACCATTAAGTATCATAAATAAATCTATATAAACCTTCTAAATTAAGCTCTAAAACCAATATTAACTTGTACTCAATAGGAAATTAAGACAGCGTTGACCTCGGTCGGACATGTCCATGTATTAAATTTTTAATTAGAAGGTAGCCGTGGGTGTTTAGCCGTTAATACGTGTGGGCCTTGCCTAATGCGAGCGGGGACAGGTGTGCGAGCTTGAGTAGGGATTACAATTATTTATTTACAAAACTGACGGTCATAGGTTTATTTTAGTATGTTTAGAGATGATAGAATAGTTTCACTGTGATTACCTACATATTGTACATGATATTCCGAAACATTAGCAGAGCTTTCTTAGGTAGCTTTCTTTTTAATTTGTGTAAAGACAAAGTACCTAATGATAGACTGTAAAGTAATGTCTTGTGTTAAAGTTTACAGATTTTAATATTTCAATTTTTTTTTTGTATGAAAACAAATTAATGTTTAATACAAAGCCCAATCTATTCCGGTCCGATCCTATAAACGAATCCTTTTTTACTTTAAAAGCACAACAAATTCCGGTCTGATACCAAAACATTTTTATACATTCCGGTCTGATCCCGTAGAGTTATTTTTAATGGGTAAGGTCAGAAAATAAAATAATGAAAATTCTACATGTTGTTTCAATGAATAACGACAAAGTTAAGAAGTAGAACAAAAACCATACATATTATACCTACCTTTTATACTTACTACCTATGTACCTACCTACTACGCTTAAATACGCTACAATATTGTATCCGAAACTTCTCAAGTTCTCAATCATATTAAGTACTTACGCGTGTTGTGTACGTTATATTGTCTGTACTGTAATATCTACCCAGCTTATCTTTCCCACTCCAGGTGGAGGCAGTCGCAGAAATTCCATATAAACGATTTGCCTAATTACTTAGGCACAGGTTTCCAGAAAGGCATTAGATCTAATTGATCGAGCCGTGTGAGTTGCAGTACAATGCACTTTGAACGGTCACAGAGTAGAATATTTATCATGCAGTGGGTCAACTTTCGCGCCAACTTATAGAACTTATGATAGTATCTATTTTTACCAATTATGTCTTTTGACTTTATATGAGAAAATGGCAACTACATTTTCAAAACCAGCAAACTACTTTTTCTATTTGTAAATTTTATTTTATTTTGTAGCCCTAATTTTAGTTCGTAGGTAGATAGTATTTATTAGTTATAAAGAATATTGAATAAAAATTTATAATTTTTCAATATTGGGTATTGTTTAATTGCCTTACAATCCAATGGGCCTTACCTACCAAGAAACGAACTTTGAAAGAGAGAGCCTAACTCGATAAACTCTGCACAATACACATTCGACAGTAGGTATCTATATGCCAAAATAATATTTATATAGGTATTTATAAAAAAATTTTTTTTTTGCATGGTTTGAGATTAAGCTATCGCTGCGTAGGTAGGTAAATAAGCCATAATGTACTAATACAGAGAGAGAGACTGCGTGTGGCAGTGTGAACACACTATGTAGGATTAATTTATTTTTTATTTTATTGTTTTAGGAAAACTTACAGCTTCATATACATAAAAATATAACAGGTTATATATCTATAAGCCATTGACAAGTTTTCACCTAAAGCAACTTCACTTAATTTATTATGTGGTTGTAAAGATGGTTGATATATTATGTATGAGACACTAGATAGCAACAGTAGTGCAAATATTGAAATATATTTTAAGTAATTAAATACTTACGAATATAGTAATGGTAATGAATTCAAGTTATAATCATGGTAAAGAATATGTGTGGCCTATTGTCACGGCAATTTTTAGTTTTTGACATTTGTCCCAAAACAAAACTTTTCTCTCTACACATCCATCTTCGATGCGCACCGCACCTCATTGATTAGGCAAGGCGGATACTGACATGTGTACTAGAATCAATTAAATTAGACTGTATCCTACCTACTAGCATAGAGCAATAAGATTCTACTAGTATAAGATGAATCATTTATTATCGTAAGGTATTTCTTTTTCAGTTCGTTTTTTTATTATTAGTACCTGACCTGAAAAGGTTAAATTAGAAAAAATCAAAATGCAGAAAAATTCACTATTGGACAACGCATGACAATTAGAATTACCTCAGTTATTAGATAGTAAAGATCTTACTAACCAAGTTATTGCTTATACATTTTATTCTATTAGTAGATTTATTATGAAAAAGCGAGTAAAATAACTTACAGTGGAACGCCGACTTTACGTGCTTACAAATGTATGATTGTATGCTCAAACCAAGTAAGTATGAACTTAAATTAATTAGGTATGTGCTTTCTCTTTTGTATCAAGACCTTGTATTTATTAAGGTGTTATTACATACTTATTAATTATTGTTAATGCTCGAAGATACGGCGATTTTTATCTATTCGTGTTCTCTTCGATTTTACATACAATGTAGTCAATTTGTTTCTGATCGTTGCAAAACGTTATATCAATAAATTTTCCGGCCATTACCTATTACGTTCAGTTAAATACTCAATTGTAACTTAATAATGGTACTCCTTCAGGCAAAATGCATGATTTTAATCGGCAAAATCGAATTAAGTCAATGTAATCACTATGAAAAACTATATCATTGCGTCACTAGTTGGTAATTAGAAAAGAAACTTATTATACTTGGATTGTTTGAATTTGCATACATAGTTGCATACATATGCAATGTAGGTACAAATTGTAGATTTGTACATTCGTAGGTTAGGTTACCTACGTGTTGTGCTGCTGTTACAAAGAAACAATAACAAAATAAAATATTTTTAACCAACTTAAAAAAGACAAATGTCTTGTTCGCTTGTTCGGCTTTAGAACCGATGTATTACTTACCTGTTCTTGGTTTTTTATGGATAAAACCAATAGGTATATATATATATAGCCATACGAGATATTAAAAGAACAAAGTTGTCTTTTTACACCCAGTATGATTAAATAAAGTCCCTACTTATTTTATTACCTGCTAACTTACCTAAGTAGGTATATGGGTACATATCACTTAGTTTGCTTAAACTTATACAAAATACTTATATTTCTGTAACATGTAATACATATTAATTTATCGTGAAGGTAACTGAAATGCAACTTTATTAGAGTGATGTTTTATTATTATAAAACTAATTAAAATAGTAAAGGTACCTACTTACACACAGGCAGTAGGATTCTAAGTATATTTAGTTAATATAGGTATTACACTCTACCTATTTAAATCAAGTTATATTTTTTATTTAGCCACGTGGTGCCGGCAGAGTAGAGTTTGTACCACCCCTGCCTGCCTGTCTGTGGGTATCGTATGAGGCGAGAGGTGGGCAGCAACGCCTCTCGTACTGATAACATAGTCCGAAAATCACACTGCGGTCACCAACCCGCCTGCCCAGCGTGGTGACTATGGGCAAAACCCCCTTGGGGCAGTAGCCATGTGGCGTGCCCTGGAGGAAGCCTACGTCCAGCAGTGGACTGCAATAGGTTGGAGAAGAAGAAGAAGAATATTTTTCATAGGCAAATATTGTTTCTAATAATGCTTCTCGCATTTTGTTTCCATTGTGTATAAATGCATTACAACGAAGGTTTTTAATCTCATAAGGGAACAAAAATAAAGTGAACGTATAAACGCGAAATATGATGTAAATATACCAGAAATATTTTACTACATAAATGAACTATGAAATTCGATGTTACTACTTCAGAGAACCCAATATATGTCCGATGGATGTGTAATCGAATGAAAAATTATGCATTTTCCGATACTTTGTATGATCGACCAACCGGGCAGATATTACATGGGTACATTCACATTTTTGTGCAGTTTATATTTAGCGGTTACATCAAGATAGACGACTATCAAGTCAAATATCTTCTTTAATAATTAAATTAATGCTCTCTTAAATTGGAATGAAATCTATGTACACGATTATAAGTCAAACCAGAGTTCTTTATTAATCTATTTAAAGTCAAACTTTAAGCTTCAGACCCAATTATCTCTACCTGGACTTAACATTAGAACAACATAAACAAAATGTAAATAATCCCCTTAAAAATAAACTTCAATCACCGAGTCTTCAACTGTACCTTTATACTTTAAATCGGACCCAATTTCATACCTCGCATCACCTGTCAACGTCGACATAAAGCTGCGAATGGAAGCCGTATTATGAGAACTCAAACTGGGCCTATTTATATAAATGATAATCTATTTATTGTCACAATAAAAAGTTTTGATCGTTATCAAGTTGCTGCGATGAAAGAATTGTCACCTCTGCGTATCGTGATGCCAAAAGTCACGCTCTACAATTTTAGAGACCTAATTTGCATCGTATATTGGTGTAGTAAAGTCGAGTTTATTGTGTACTCGGGTCGGCTAAGATACTCGGTATCGTAAGCTGCTTAGATGTGATGGCGCGCATTTGAGGTCGAATTTGACATTTCCAGTAACGAGACCAACGCGCTGGGTACAGACATGTACAGATTGCCTTTCTACCGATTTGCATTAGAAATTTCATTGAAAATTTTAATATTTTTTTATTACTAAACTAATAACTCTGCTATGTATCTTCCTATTTAAACTATTACTATAGTATATTAAGATAATATCATCAATTTGGCGTAGCTATGACCACATATCTACACAATTATTGTCTATCAATAGATTAATTACACAAATGAAATTGTCTGCATGGTTTGTGTGAGCACTAATTGCTATAAACGATGTATTTTTTCATATTCTCAGTAAGTGGGTTTTTCAAATTACTAAGCGAGTAGTTTTGTATTTACAGTTGCATGAAACGTTTAATTGCCTCGAGCGGACGTTAAATACAGTAATTGGGAGGTTAATTTATAAGATAACGCGGTAAAGAAAATTAATAACTAGCTGTTTAGTGTCCCTCTTTGATACTATTGTTAATGCAATATGTTAATAATTCCCATTAAAGTATTTTATTATTGCGATAATATTATGAGCACGCTTGTACATTGAAAAGGGCGCGTTGTGGATATCTGTGAGCTATTTAATTTTGAAAAGCGAACTTAGCTTGACGTTTGACAAAAAGCTGATTATGACGTCACTTTTTTCTTTTTTCCTTGCCCCGTGGAGTCCTTTCAGGGCGGATTAATTTGGACCGTTTTAGAAGGGCCCTGTTATCTAGAGGAGCGTTACGAACGGGTTGTATTTTATCGAGTCCATTACAGATTTTATTATTTAATTTATTTAACGCCTCGGGTTTATCGGCTTGTCTATTAAATCGTCGAGCGGATAATGTTATCGAAACTCAAACATTTATTTAGTCTTAAGATATCGGGATTTGTTAATTTATTTTTATATGAATTCTTGGATGTTCTTTTAAGTGTTTATATTGGTTTGGAATCTTTTTAATTCTGTTACAATTTGTTTTAGTGGGATACTTACGTGTAGTTTTGGAAATATCAACTTTGATGCTATTAAATATACCTATAGGTAGTGTATACCTGAAAAAAGCTAGTTCAGTATCTACACTAACCTATAGGTAGATATAATTTTACTATGCCATACTTTAGCCCATTTGCACTGTCAGCTTTAATCTCGGTTTATTTTTATTCCCTATTAACACACTTTACCGCCTTTTTTAAAACCTAAAGTGACGTCATGCATTCTAATCGGAGATAATCAGGTATTCAAGATTTAGGCATAAAGTGGACATTGAAGAGCATTTAAAAATTGTATATTCAGTTAAGCTTCACCTTCAATCTCTAATTATAAATTTAATCGGTGGTTCATTTTAATTTCGCTGAAGTGGAAACTCATTAGTGTAGTAACAGACAAATGCTCGTTAAGATTAACTTTTTTTATAACACGCATAATTTTACATAATGCGATAAAGTAAAAATATAAATTATTAAACTAAGCACTTATAGGATCATGAGTTGGTAATCTTCAATTTAAGATTATGGGTAGTTTGATGGAAGAAATATCTTTGAAAGATAAGACCGCCTTCCGCCTTAAATTATATAGTGAGATTACTTGTAGTTTTTATATTGTACATATTGGTACCTAAGCACTAACCAATTAAATTTAAATGTTCGTCGTAATAATAACTTTGATTAGTAATGTTGGTAATGTTAATTGGTAAATAACATAATATTGTTAATAATTATTTAGGTACTTGAACAATGTTAATTTTTACCTAAAATTATGTATATCTAAATTAATAAGATCATAATGCTCAGTTGGTAAGAGCACAAGCACGGTATGTGAGAGGTCGTGAGTTCAAGTCTCACTCAGGTGAAAAAAAAAAACAATTTCTTAATATTATTTATAAGATCATAATTATTAAATCAGTTTATAGGTCATGCTTTATTCTAATAAAAGGGTAATCAAAGTATTTCATTATACAAGGACATAGTTTTGACGTAGTTATCTATTTAGATAGGTACACGGTAGGCATTTTTTATATGAATTATAATATGTAAGTAGTTCTTATGCGTTTATTAAAAATAAATAATAGGGATATATTTATTTGAAATAGTTTTTGTGCGGTTTTACACTATCGTTAAGGAAAATATAAGCGAAGCCTAGTAGTATTATCATATCTGTGGCGTACTCATAGATAATATCATAAATTCAGAACTACCGGATAGTTTGTAAGTTAAACAACGTACCTACTTCCAAATAGGTGGTTATATTTTTTAAACTGACAACCAACATAATATTATAACAAAAATAGGCTGTAATAACTATGCATACACGTAGATTATGTCTATATTTAGTCATTAAAATTCTTAAATTTTAAACTCTTTTGAGACGACGTTGATGTCTTTTCTTAGCACCGGAAATTACGTTTGAAATTAAATAATTAACCTAAATATATTAGTTGTGACGAACTTAATATTGAAGTATATTTCTTATCTAGCTATAAATCTAAATAAGAAGATAAAGTACTATTACTTTTATATTATTATTATATAAAATTATTTTATACTTGTAATTAATCTGCAAAAAATTCCAAACTCCCATTTAAACAATGTTCCCTTGACAAAATAATTTCGTACTATCTAACTATTTTTACCTACCAAATTCATATAAATAAATACTTCTATTAACCTACTTTTCACATAGAAAATTATAAATTATTGAATTTTATTTGCAAAACGTAGGTCTAGCGCAGTATTTGCAAGCCGGCGGAAATTCTGAAAATTCCTTTTAGTTTCACAAACTTTCGATACTTCAGATTTTTTAATAAGTTACTATAAATGTAGGACTTTGGTTACTTTATTATGATATTAATCAGCAAAAAAAATATTCTATACTTAGTAAAAATATTTTTCTAATCGAATATAATGCGATAAAACTTTTTTTTATAAATTTTGAACCGATTGGAATTTTGAAGTAATCAATTGAACTTTGCATGGTGGTCGATCATTAACAAAATAATTATACGTGTTCATAATTTTACATACATACATATACATATAATGACGCCTTTATCCCTTACGGGGTAGGCAGAGCACCAAGGGCCGATAGAACCACATAATTTTAAAGAAACTTAATCCTATAAGTTCAAAATTTTATTTTAAAAAATGCCATGCAGCTTGCAATTTAAATAAGTACCTAAGTACTACCTATACTAAGTTATTGATACGACCTGAACCTGCTTTTTTATCTTGCATCATTAGCTTTAGACGTTGAATTTCATAAATAGGTCTATTACCATAAAATAAATAAAAATACTAACTAAAAAGCAAAGCGATAGCGAAAATGTACGAAATTCGCTGATTGATATCAAATTCGTATTACGTAAAATGGATTTCAAAGGTAATTTGACATTTCAACGTAAATATTATACAGATTTCGCTATCGCTTTGTTTCTCTTTCCTTTTGCAAGATACGTAATCAGCCGCAGGATCTAATAAATCCAATGCAAGTGTACATACTTAACAGTAAACTACGTCATAATTAAACATTGATACCATAAGAAGACATCCATATTTTAATTACCTACCTAGTGCGAAGATAAAAATATAGAGAGAGACGAGTAAATTTCTATTCCCAACAGTTAAAGTTTTATGTTCAGGGCTCTATATTATTCGTATGAACTCTGGGCACTTATTAGGTAAAGAAAAAACCTAGACTTATCCAAAATACTGGCCTACTCCTAATATGGTCTTAGAACCATAAACTCTCTTATGGTTCTAAGATATAAATCAGACCAAAGAGGATTTAATTTTACAAACTCCCGGAAAGTCAGTAGCCGACACGAGACTACTTCCACATGAGGTTTCGACGCAAACAGGATTCTAAGCATATCTATATCTAACCTGGAGAGTCCGTAGCCGACCGATCCGAGTCGGAGTCGCGATGAGCGCTCAGGTCCCTCGGCGCCGCGTCCAGGATGTCCGTGATCATGAAGCGGGTCCTCGGCGCGCGCGCATCCCGCTCCTCGCGCTGCACCGTCATCGCGCCCGCGCCGGCGCCCGCCACGCCGCCCCCGCACAGCGCCACCTCGCCACTACCACATCACCCGCCGCAGCCGACGAGAGACACTCACACAGTACTAACACTCAAGTCATCCAGGAGTTCGATGCAATTCGATGATCGTGCTCGGTCGGATCGCGGGGCGCACGTCGCGCGCTATGTCTCGGCTGCGACTGAGGCTGGCGGCCGGCGGCGGCGGGAGGCGGGCCCGCCAATGGCGGCCGAGGCGGGGTCTCGCGCTGGGGCGTGCCGCTGCCATGTTGGCTGCGCAGCCCTTAATGCTCTTTTTGCCTCGGGAGAAAGCTCCAGCTTTTATACGTGGATAAAACGCTTTTATAGCAAAATAAAGCGTTCTCGCAGCGGGATATCGCACTTTATGACGGCGTTTTACTGAAACTTGGCGACAGTACACTCTGGTAATTGGTTCACGCCCGCCAAATTGGGGCTACCGTGTCCTGGAGCGATATGACTTTGTACAAAGTGCAGTATGAATATTTATGCTTGTTACTGCTGCAAACGTGATTTTTTGTCTAGAGGAAGTCTCGACTTCGTAATTTTATCTTCATCAACGGGATGGGATTTTTTTTACTAAGCTGCATACATTTTAGAATGCATAATTTGAATTTCGATTTTTTTTTAAATATAACTAAAGACAGCTGTAATAACTGAATAAATAACTTGTAAACGAACTTTCATTCATAATTGACATTTATAGGCAGAATCTAACCTATATTTTGATCTGATAGAGTTCCATAGTAGCTAAAATACTTTGCTCTAGGTACCTACGTAATCCTTTTTTTAAACTGCCATTCATTTACTTGATAGGTAAGTAAATTAATATTTAACTAATGGTTGATAACTCTATGAACCTATTGATACCTATTATTTAGGTAACTGATAATGTAAACACATACATAGGCTGTATTCTCGAAGTGGGGTAACCTGAACTACAATATTATACAACTGATCCCATTGTCACATTTAGATAGATAGATAGAAAATACTTTATTGCACTATAAAGTTATACAAAGGTGAACATAATGCTACATAGCATTCTCTTCCAGTTAACCAGTACTGGTAGAGAACAGTTTGAAGGTAGTGCCCAAAATATATATATATTTTTTTTATTATTAAAATTATTTATTCTCTTCCAGTTAACCAGTACTGGTAGAGAACAGTTTGAAGGTAGTGCCCAAAATATATATATATATTTTTTTATTATTAAAAGTATTTATTTATTTATTTAAAGATTAACTTTAAAGGTTAACCATTATTATTATTATATAAAACATTTAGCACCACCAAGTCACCAACCCGCCTGCCCAGCGTGGTGACTATGGGCAAACACCCCCCATGGCAGTCTTGTGGCGTGCCCTGGGAGAGGCCTACGTCCAGCAGTGGACTGCAATAGGCTGATGATGATGATGATGATGAAAACATTTAGCATAGTAGGGACAGATGTACATGAAATTGTATTATTATTAAAGGTAATGTATTAGACACGCACATATAGGCATCTTTGTGTTAAAAGGATGTTTTATAATTTTAATTGGTCAGAAGTGGCACCATGTGGTTCTATCGGCCCTTGGTGCTTTGCCTACCCCGTACGTAAGGGATAAAGGCGTGATTATGTATAATATGTATGTATGTATCCTACCTACCTAAACCTCAAAGAATACAAGATTAAGTTCGCAAATATCGTACCTAGTACAAACATTTTTAGGTGCTCCACTAAAGCTGTACCTACCTAAATAAATTTTCAATACCCATGAGTGAATATAGGTAAGTACTTGTATGAATACAATTATCTCTTTGAAGACCTTTTACTTAGAAATGAAAAGAAAGATTGGTTGCAAAGAATTTAATCTTTAAACTATTAAACCTAAATATTTAATATGCTTGCTTAACCTATCATAGCTTTGAGAAAAACCTTTTTTACTACTCTGATGGAAATGTTATGTTTTTCAATATTAGTTTGGTAGATACTTATAAGTAATATTAAAATCCGCCTATATGCTTATACAATAAATAGAAAGATAGATAAAATTCTTTATTAATTAGCGAGCTTAATCTTAAAAACACGAAGCAATCTTTTTAAAATGACACTTTAAAACAAGCAATAAAGTATTAATACCATCATGTTCATGTACTGGACCCACCACGTATCATACCAACTTGTGAGAGAGGACTATCCAATAAGTACTTTATAATTTTTAGGGTTCCGTAGAAAAAGAGACCTCTTATTACTCGATTACCTTCTATACTCTGATTTATGATAATTCGTATACCCAGCTAGGTAGTTATTGTAATTCGTAGAGTTTTTTTTCTGCACTATAAGACAAATGACTTGTCATACCATATAACATAGAAACTTACAAATACCATAAGCTTGACTACGTACTTTTTTAAAAATTAAGACTTACAGAAACAAAAAAGTACATACAATCAACTACATATTAGGAGAAATTACATTAAAAAAAAAATTAAAGTATTCCGTACTCGAAAGACACAGACTAGTAAGTAGATGATGTACTCGTACCAACGGCCCGATAGATACTTATCGCAAAACTTGGTATATGAACTACTTCTTTCTACTACAAATACCTTAAGAACTAAAGGAGGCACTACAGACCACGTAATATATTTTGACGTTTTTGCTTGACGTCATTATTTTCAATGATGGTTGGTACCATGGAGAAATTAAAGTTGATACGGAACCATTAATAAGCGAGTCCAACTCGAACTATGCCGATTTTATTATATTCCATAATTGAATATCGTGCAATTCGTGCATATTCACTGCTGCCCGTAAACAGTTGTAATGGTGCCTTGAAAAAACTCGGCAATTACAGTCACAGTAGAGCGGACCTGCGCACCCACCTCTAATACAGATAATTAAAACTACGTGATACATAGATATCCGTCTGAGTATGCAAAAAAGCGAATTATTTTAATTACATACATTTGTTCAACAAACTGAATGATTAATATACCTACATACATATACTCGTAATCACGCCTTTACCAGTATCCCTTACGGGGTAGGCAGAGCACCAAGGGCCGATAGAACCACATGATGCCACTTCTGACCAATTTTGAGAGTATAGTTGAGATGTACAAGTTCGGTTAGTAGTGACAGGTAGTCAGCCCATCGCCTACAAAACACCAAGACCCTCTTGAAGTTCCTCTACTGACTTGTACAGTATGCCCGAAAACCAGCTATGGTTTTTTTTTTCACTCCCAGAGCAGCATAGAAGAAATGATTATTACCTACCTACAATAAAAAACCTGAGTAGATAATTCTATTTAAAAAATTAAGAAATAATTTTTATAGAGGAGGTATCTGCTTAATATATAGGATTCTCATTCTTGTCTTATACCTTTTCAGGTCACCCTCTAGATCAGCGGTTTAGTTAGACTGTATAATTGACCCGTTGACCCATCAGTCATTCAGGATAAAGCAATTTTCTATACTATAGACATAGTAGAGTATAGACCTGAAACAAAGTAAAAAATGGGACCGTCCGCCATTGAACTTACCCTTACCACATTCTTACTATAAGTTTTAACGTGGTTTTGACACTTGAAATACTTTTTTCTGTAGGTAACAATAATGGCCGCCGGTGCCGTTTTTATAAACTTCAAAAGCAAGGAAAATATCTGTTACCTGTACTCTATTATACTCTTTTCACTATGTACTTATGTTATGAAGAGGAGATACCAAATCCCTGTATGTTATGTACCTATAGATAGATTTGATTTTTCCAAACGTCAGATAGCCTAACAAAAGAATGAACTTGAAGCTGTCTTTCTCTAAAACTTGATCATGATAGAGACAGCATCAACTTTATGCTTCTGATAGGCTATCTGACTTTTGGAAAAATCTGCTTTTTATTAAAGTTTGAAATTGAGCGAATCAGACAGTTAAATAATTTGTTCTTGCTTAAAAAATTATCGCATTATGATTCTTGCTCGACTCTATAATTTCGCGTAAAGCATGCAAATTGAGTTCTTTGACAAACAACGGTAACATCTCATTAGTCCGTTTGTCGGTGATTATCGTCCAGTCTGAACAAATAACCCGAAGAATGGCTAATGAAGACCAGTGTTATTTCGCCTATACTTTGTGTGCATGCGCTGTGAAACCCTGTTAGTGGAGTGTTTAGTTTTTAGGATTCCTCTATTAACACCCGGTTATTTAATTACGTATTTTTGCGCAAATTCCGTTCAATTCTAAGCTGATCTGGAGCTTCACTAAGAAAGTGTCTGTTTCATCTCTTTCTATATACCTAATATCGAGTAAGGACTCCTCTTAAGTATATATAATATAGGTTATCTTATGTGGTAATAATGACCTATCAACTTAAATCGCCGAACGAAGCCGAATCGTAGAAATAAGACTTAGATACAAAATAAACATAATTTTGGAATATATGATTTATTAATCAATCTACGATCAAGTACATAATTTGTACAAAGATATCTAATGGAAAAAAATTAACTTAACAAAACGTCAAGAACTGAAAAAATAATTTAAAAATAATTCATAAATATTACAAGTAAAACACATTAATTGTAAATCTTGTTGGGTTTACCTACTTAGATACATTAAAATTATTGAGAACCCGATACATAATCCAGACTCACACTTAACCGCATTTTTGTTGACTGGCAAAGTTAACAAGCTATTAGAACAAAAGGAACGATAACAATTTGTGATTTAATTGAGAATCGGTTTGTTTGTTAATTTAATTGAAGGCTTTTCCTCCCTTCATTATTAAAAAATGCATACAAAACGTTCAGAAACTATAAATGTAGAAAAACTCGGGGTTGTGGATATAAGTACATATTACCTATTACTTTATGTTTTTACTTACTATTACTGTCAATATATAGAGGATTGTAAGTATTAAACATTTCTTTGCCAGCGTTTTTGTTTTTTCATTTCAGATAGAGTCCCTTACTATTATTAGCTAAGTTAAGGTATAAAGAAACTACCCAAAACCAAACGTTTTGGAAATCATGTGACCTTTATGAACTACTATTAATTTGACTGTAAGGTAAGTAGGTAATTAACATGATTAACAACTAAAAAGTTTACGCTAGCTAGCTAGATCAAATCAGGCATACCAATGATGATACCTAGGGGTCTACTCTGAAGTGACGATAAACGAAGTATCGGCCGAAATCGAGGTTTTTCCTACTACGAACTTCCTTCGATCGGATCAGTCGCGCCTTTTTTTTATTTGGTCCGATCGAACTCTATTTGTCAGGTATAAGGCTAGATAATAGAAAGATTATAATTTTAGTCAATGTGTATTATTCTCTATGGTTCCGAATGAGTTGTGTGCATCCGAAGCAATTTCGTAGTAGGGTCAAAGGCTTCGATTCGGTCGGGCTTCGGTCGGACCGAAAGATTCGAAAGCGGTATTTCAGAGCATGCTTTTTAAATAATAGGTTTCGACTCTATTTTAGCTCTAACTAAGGCAGGCCTGTGCTGACGCGGGGCCTCACTAGAGTAGGTATATCAGCTACAGCTTCTTCTGTGCATGTCGAAAAAGTTGACTCAACTCACGAAAAAGCTTTCTCTCATGCAATGAGTTAGTAACTTATCTATCACTGATCATTTGAATTTAGAGAATACATTAACTTAGTCCATGATAAAAAATACTAAATAACCAATAACCTACGAACTAAAATTATTTGCAATAATAACTAAACCTACGTAAAAAAAAAAACTAGAGCTACAAAATATTAAACTGATTATTTATATCTGTCACAATTTTGCTTAACGTAGGTGCGGGATCTACGAGTATGATCATGCAGCTCTGGCTATCCTATTTTGAGTACCCAGCCGCCCCATGTTCTAGCAGCTAGATGTTAAAAATGTTGACATATCCACGCTTTTAATGGTTAATCCGTCCACATAACTATGTGCACGGAATAGTAACTGCTAATTTATTCTGTTCTCGTAGAAAGGTTGTGTTTTATAATTTAATACAAAATGAGAAGAATGCAGAACAATTACCTTAATTAATTACAGAAATATTCTAGTAAACCATTGACATTAAAGAACACAAAGCTAATAAATATTTATTTTTAACAACTTCAATTAAATAGCGAAGGGTAATTTAAAAAAATACAATCATCATTCCGCAATTCGATATTAACCGTGACTGCTATACGTACCTTGGGATATATAGGCGCATATATACCTACATATGTAATTTTTACACATCACTAGAAAGGTTCTAATGAAAGCGTTTTACTAAACTCTATAGCTTACGTAATGAAGTTTATTTTCCTTTGGTAACGTATTTTATACAGTTTTCCAAACGTGATTATGGTTGAGACAGATAGAAAAAATAAAAAAACTGTTCCGAGTAAGATTCGCATTCAGCATTTACAATTTTCATTTCATGCTCGTGTGGGTTTGTAACAGCATGTGCACTATTTATTGTTACAAGTATCTTAAGTGGTTATTGAAAGACCTGGCCTATCTGGGTGCTGGGGCGTTTCGGTCCACTCGTGTTTCGGTCCGCGGACCGAAACGCCTAAAAGCATTTTATTCATGGGGATATTCGGTCCACAAACGAGAAGTGGACCGAATCGCCGAAGAGTTCTTCTTGAATGGGTAGATTCGGTCCAAATTTTTTTGTCATGTACAGTCGAATACATAAAAATTACTTTTTTAAAACTTTCGTTCACCAATTATATGAGTTTATTCATTACAAATACACCCTTAACCATGAACGTATAAGGAAAAACGGACGGAATGCTGTCACTGCACAGATTGAAGCACCGTAATGAAGGCGCGTTGCGCATGTGTGCGTATTTTCTAGTAGGTGCTGAGCTAACTATGGCCTTGTGTGTGTGGGTGGATAACGCGTCAATAGACATCCCTACTCCATGGAATATCGTTACCGAGCTTACTATGAATGCTTCACTATGAGTAGTAACAACACTCTGTCCGTTATTATTTATACGTTCATGCCCATAACAAACAAACATAGAAACAAATCTTATCTCTGTATAATATTAGTGTAGATGTAATAATTATTAATAAGTAGTAAGTTTACAAGATGCTACATTGCATTTTATTTATTTCTCAATTTTTGGTACCCAACTGTACTTGAATCTTTCAAAACAGGTATTCATATCGGGACGAATCGCCCAATAATAATAAAAATATGAGGTGATTCGTCCCGCGGAGACGAATAGACCCATTCAGAAGGCATTTTTAGGCGTTTGGGTCCGCGGACCGAAACGCCCCAATACCCATCTATGCATCTAGTTTTGTTAAAATGTAAATTTGTTCATACTTTTGATATGATTTTATGCTGTTACTACATAAGTCATATAACCTCTCTATAGGGTATCACACGGGAATCTGATATCCTACTTTTGCCTTACAAATCGTACCTTCGTTTATAATAAAGTTCGTAGCCACCGGCAACCATAATAGCTTTATATACCGGAAGAGGCAGCAGGTAAAGTAACATAATATTTTCTCGATCGAATCGAAAGAGGTGATACGTTTACACCAATAATAATATCTCCTTCTTCTTCAGCCTATTACAGTCCACTGCTGGACTATGGCCTCCCCCAGGGCACCCCATAAGGCTACTGCCACAGGGGGGTTCAGCCCATAATGCCCACGCTGGGCAGGCGAGTTGGTGACCGCAGTGTGTTTTTCGGACTATGTTGTCAGTACGGGAAACGCTGCTGCCCACCTCCCGGAAACCCTTAATCGCCTCGTACGATACTCACGGGCAGGCAGGGGTGGTACAATGTCTGCTCTGCTGGCACCACGCGGCAATAATAATAATATAGGAGGCGCGCGTTCTCGTCAAGTCACGTCAACAGCTATTGGGAGTTTTCTGACAACGAGCGTAGATACCAAACGATGTTATATTGTCCAAGCACCCTATGTCGCTAAACATGCTTAGTAAACCTATAAGGTGAGCTGTTGGGGTTTTATAGAAATACTTACATTGTAATCGTAACACCGCTGACGAGACGTCGACATCTCAGCTGCTAACGCCTACAATTATCTACTATAAAAAGGTAAAATTCATGTAAGCTTAGGTAAAAAGCACGGTATATTTAAACAGACGAGAGTGTAGACAAAAAACGCATCACTTGCGCGTGCGTTCGCGGTAATTTCACGCTAAGCGCATACGTCTAGATGGAAAAACTAATACACTAATACAACTTTTATGGCAACACTCGCTGTTTTCACAGTAAATGACCTTTCAGCCAAGTGGTAAATCCTTATATGTTTTATGGGGCTTTTAAAAGTTATTGCGCTTATAAGTAGGCGATGCCATAGGGCTCCATGTAGCGGTGGTACCGTAGGTAGTAGCTTTTTGCATCTATGCTTCATATTTTATTTTAGTTACATTCTAAGGAAGCAACGGCTGGCCGGCCCTTAATACTACCAAATACAATACTAATCCTATGCATATTATGTGAAACGACAACGAAATGCCATGTAAGTCCAGAATAGCAAACCAGTCCACTAAATTTCAATTAGACATTCAAATGTTTATTTCTATATCAGTTGGCTAACATTGCATCTCGCAAAACATACCCCTTCCGTTACACCATGTATAAGTATTTTTAGCACTGTGCATGGTAATAACCAGAGGTCGGAATTAGGTAGAGTCGATTATGTACTTGCATCGAAATGTTGATATTAATGTGGACCTTCCCAGGATTTCTAATGGACAATCCCGTGTGGCCAACAATATTACAAATAAATAATAATAAAACCCTCAGAGATAGACAAATAAAACAAAGATAATTAACATAAAATTTCTGCTCTTTAAAATTAATACCGGAATTTGAGGCATATCCACTTTATTCTTTCGCTGTATGAAATCAGTGCAAGTACATAAATGACTACCTAATTCCGACCTCTGGTAATAACACAATTTGATGACCATTATAAGATAAACACGCGTAAATCGGTAACTATTGTGCAACCATCTCCATCACCTTCCAGGCGAGTTTAGAAAGTTAACTCGCGAATTTACGTAACGACAATGCGTAAGTAAATGTAATTAATCTTTAATGATGAACCAAAGTTATTAAAACGGTAATTGACTTATTTAATATTCGAGATCTTCCTTCCATTGATAAATTAAGCAGAGGTGTCACTTTCTTCTACTCTATATTTTGTATATTTTGTTTCTATTACCAAGCAAAGAATAGCTTTACTATGAGTAGGTGGTTCAAGTACTTAACACGTTGTCACGTGATAACTAAACTATCATGTATGTAATGAAAAATGTGCCATTGGAACTCGACTCTTAGTTTTCTAAGTCACACTCCAACCCATGTCTGCATTTGATTTCTTTGATTCAATTTTAGTGGAATTTTCTATTTAGTTTTTGTGTAAAGTTAGTTTCTGTGTAGCTAACTAAATATCAAAGTGCACAGTACAATCTCACCGATAGGTATCATTGTTATTCAACAACATAAAGGCATATCAATTCTATAACTGATCTATGTTACAACTCGAGTACCTACCATGGTACGTATTGAAAAAAGTGATTGACAAACGCAAAGTTCTAATGTATTCCCACGTAAGCGAATCCAAGTGACATAACACTAGTTGATCCGTGCATGCTGCGCCGGCGCATCATCTGTACTGTTCGCAAAAAATATAAATAAAATATAACGTTTAATATGCGTGGTTAAGTATCAAGATCTATATACATATAATAAAAATGTAACGGATCGCTGTCTGTACATGGAAGATATATAAGAAAAATATTATTCCACTTAACATATAGACTACTTTTTATCCCGGATAATTTCGGTATTTTGTTTTTTTTTCTGTAGTCCATGCGGACGGAGTCGCGGGCGTCCACTAGTATTAAATAAAATAATATACAATTATGTATTGTATGCATACCGATACATCTACATTATGTATGACTCTACAGAGTGTAAATGCATTGTAGTTTATACCATTATTACCATAAAAATATTTTTAAATTACTAACATTTTATTACCAAGGCTATAATTGAAAACAGTTCCACAATAATATGCATATAAATACATAAAAGCATCATAATTAGAAATAAAGCAAGCGACTACACCGCGGAAAATATACCATTAGATAACTAAACGTCAAATAACACTGAAAAATAACTCTTAAACGCAACAGTTTATAATGAGATCGCATTTTTATATTTTAACAACTAACCTAATTATTTTTCTAGTACATTAATTTCCGAGGAGAGCTCTCGAATAACAGAAAACCGGACACCTTACATGAGTGTAGCAATTAAAAATAATTAAACAAATCTTAATGTATGACAGTTATATGCTGACCGTACTCTAATTGCAATCAGTGCTCATTATGAGGAAGCCGCACATTAATTTAGTGTTTTTACCGCCGCAGCTTAACAAATACTTATTTAATTGCTTCTCTCTTTGTTCTGCGCAGATTGAGTTTGCGTAACATGCATCAAATGATTTTGAACGGTGTGTGAACTGTCTCATAGTATATTTTGTTAAGGACCGGCACAGACTTTTAATCGAATATATAATTTATTCTGTATCAATGAAAGTTAATTACAGTTCATTATGTAAAAAAATTGTACTTATAAATATTAGGTAGTAGCTATTAGGTAGATTCATAGATGTCTCCCTATCTACCTATATGTAGATAGGGAGACATCTACTTGCCCTCCATAGCTTTTTCAGCTTTGCTTCGTCAGCTCTCCACAAGCTGGCAGCACAAAGTTGAAACCTGTAAAAAATATCGGCGTATGACATTTTTTGCACCACTTGCAATCCGATTGCATATTTTAACCTTCTTTCTTTAATTCCATAAGAGACCATAAAAAATTAAGCAGACAATCATATCATCAATTCATGGCATCAAAACCAGCCATCCAACTACTCGTGAGAGCTAAGACTAACACAAAAAGCCTATAAGTGTTATATCGCGAGTAATTTCGCGTGCTCTTAATCAGTTTCCTAGTAAGAGTAGGTAATATGGAGTCACGCTACTACCTCACACCATAAACATCTCCATACGTAATGGAAAATTATTACCAATAGAAGTTATTATTAGATTCGATTGTCAATTTTTTAGGTTAATTATGAAAGTTAAACGTTATATTTTTATTATCTTAGTGCTAATTGCGAAGAATATTCCTACAGGTACTGCTATTCCTATTTACTTTTTCTTGCAAGATTTATTTATTTTTAGCTTACAGCAATATCGCAAATAACCATGACACATTTCTATTTATCAGATTAGATTTTATATAGGTTGGATAAACGGTCAAACAATTCAACAAACTAATCGTTACATACTTAATTAATAAAACAATCTGAAAGTACTTGTAAATTATATTTCATTCAGTTCTTCTTTTAAGATTGTATGGTCCACAAATATGTTTGAAAAGTAAGTAGATACTTTAGAAAGTTTGGTCACTGAATATTTTCGGAATATATAATAGTAGGTACATAGTCACAACAAAGTTTATCGTTACATAAGAGCTATACTCAGACCCTATCTACGCGTACAGTCAGAAGAACTTCAAGGAATCACTGGCGTAAAATTACCCACAATACCCACGCCGCATAATGATAATATCTTCTTAATAAAAACATAATAACCCGGGGCTTTTTGCGACCGATATTAGTTTACCTTAAACGGAACACAATGTTGTTAATATATTACGTTTCAAGCGATCTGTACTACAATTACTGACCATACATCTTTATGTTAATAGAAACACGTCATAAATTTTCTCCTTTTTATTTCATAATATGGATAATGATTACATGGTAGGGTTATTAAGCCAAACAAATCCATATTAAAGGGTACGTTTCAATGCCAATTTTTATTTATTTATATAGACTGAATCTGTCTCAAAATAAATGTATGTAATGGAAAATGTTCGACTTTTGCAAGGTTCTCAAAGAAAAGTAGAATGTGTATTTTACATACTTCTATTTCAGCAACTATAAACACATAAATAACACTTTTTCAACAGTCTATGAAATTTAATTAGTAATTTAATAAATACATACAATTTTACATAACTTTTTACTATTCGATTGCTTATCTTAGGTACATAATTATCTTTATTAAAATTGTAGTGTGTGTGACCTGGAAAATAATACAAATGTATTTAATGACTGTTCCATTACAACAATGGATGCTATACAGCGTAGTAATGGCTCTTATTCTTAATTCATTTACAGTGCACTATCTTTGCAGGCTTATTACAAGGCATCTAGATGGCAACTATGTACCTAACCTACCGTAAAATAACTGAGACAATGTTGCTAAGCGTTTCATCGCACTGGCTTATGGTCTGGCAGGTTACTCATGGCACAATAATATGTTTAGCCCATGGCATTCTGAGATAAATCTAAACGTCAAAGAAACTGCTGCATAACGTTATATACTCGTATTGGCATTTCTTAGTACGAAATTGCAACTTGTGAATATTTAAACATTATCTTAGAGCCATACATTGTTTTTATCTAGGTACCATGTCTATTGACGTGCGGAGTCTACGCTCTTCAAGTCTATCTCAAGACTTTAAAAACTCGAATATTTTATCTGCGACACACTATTTCGAAATGTAATCGGCTCGCTATCTACACGAACTACTTAGACTAAACTAGAATTTAAAGTTCGTCTTTCCATAAAATAGCGGCATTCTACCTAATAACATCCTCAGTACACAAACATACTGTAGTACATTACCAATTATCTATCGTAAATATATCATCACAGACAATTCGGTTCGCATTGGGCAACTGGACGTCTTCAACCATGAAAATGTAATGGCATTTTGTACGTAATGTGCATACCACTCCGCGGAGCGTGGGTTATAATAATTGCTTCCATTTAGTGCGTTTTACCGTGTTTTTTATTCCATTACATGATATAACTGACTGTATGTTTCGGGGTCAGATCGATAACAAACACATCCTATTACTGTAACTTCGGTTATATTACCGCAAATACATAATAGGTAGTAATAATAATACCTAGATGTCTTAAAAATACTCGCAAAGTACCTAATAAGGTAGCTACGAGTTCTGGTGATTTTATTATAGAAAACAGGTCTAAATCTACCCATAGAGTTAACTAAAGCCGCCGCCAGACATAGCTTCACTTGATTGAACACTTGTTTGATAAAGCCGGGGTAAGTGTCATCCTAATACAGTTTCTCACGTACAATGGCGCATGTGAATGAACCCGGTATTCTTAGGTCTTAATTAAATGGTCGATTTGGTTAAACTTAACTCTTACTGATCGTATTATGATAGGACCAATAGAAGAATTTGGCTAAGACAAAAAAATGGCGTGGTGAATAGAGATAGATGGCTTTTACTAGCAAAAGTGTTTGAACAACCTAGATGTCTAAATTGGTACGATAGTTTCATGTACCTACATATTCCTATGTAGTATGAACAGAAAAAATATGTCTTAAAGTAAAATATAGCCAAATACGAGTACATCAAACTTAAAGAAAAAAACAATTTCAAAGTCAGCGCAATGGGTGGTCCATATGCCCTAAAACAGTGTAAAAGTCCGTGTGAAATCATTAATTTAGGTACATAAAAAATTTGTATAATATTTATGTATCTATTATACTATATACAGAAGATGTATGGTAGAGTTGGAGGATTTATAACTGAGGACTATAAAAGGTGACTGTTATACATTTTGATGATGATCAGGAAACCATTACATTACAGCGTACCTACTACCCAATTAATAGCTCTAGAACAATTGCTACAACTAAGTACCTTATATAGGGTGTAACAGAAAGGGCATGTTAAGCGAAAAGCTATGTAAATAGCCCACTATAGAGAACCTATTTCCAAAATTTGAGACGCGTAATCACATTTTTATTTTTCAAGATTGTTTGAAAATTCCTGAGATATTTAAAAATTCTCCATACTATCGGGAAAAATAGACATGTGATTTCGGGTCTCAAATTTTGTGGATAGGTTCTCTACAGTGGGCTATTTACATAGCTTTTCGCTTAACATACCCTTTTTGATACATCCTGTATAGGAAAGACCTGGAGCGAATTAAAACGCGAAACTCAGAACCGAGCAGAATCACGGAGATCTATGGAGGCCCTCTGCCTCATCTAGGGGACAAAAGAACATAAGTAATACCTTATGAATTTAAAATCTCGCTTATTGTCTTGGGAATAATAATAATAAGTAGCGTGGTTTCCAGCTTAATTCCATTTCTATGACAAAACATAATAACCACACACATCCTAGCAAATCGTTTGACAAACTAGTCAAAAAACAAAACAGTCACATAACCATAAAATTGGTGTTTAGAACAAGCGGAAATGGTTCAGACGAGCACCGGCTAAATAATGAACAAAGGTAATTATAAAATGGGAAGATGGCCGCGATAAGGCCCCGTGCAGAGTAAACGCGCTTTTTACGTTAATTAAACTCACTTGTAAACGATGATGCTCTCATTATTGTTAATAAGTTTAATGGAGATAAGTGAACTTGGATTAGCGATTGTGCAACTTAGTTTGGGATTTCATTTTTAGATTTTTGATGTATGAAGCCAAAGTTTCTAAATAGCAAATTGGCATCAAGTTATACTTTAGTATGTAAAATTGGAGTGAATATTTATTTTGTACCTAATTAAAATAGTTTTCAGGGTATGGAAAATATGAGTATCTCCTTGCTAGTATAAGCTTGCTGGTAAAATTTAAGTTATCGAAGATATGTAACTTATATCAGGGTTGCATTTTAATGCACATCAATTTCCTTTCTGACTTGTATTACCAAACATATTTTTATTAGCCAATGGAACCCAGAAACGAGAAACTTTCCCGTAATCACAAAAACATGTCATCAGCCTCTATTATATATCATTCATTAGAAGTTTCGGCAAGTGGTCGTTACCCAATAAAAACCGTTCAAAACACAACCAATTTCCAAATTTGTTGAAACGGAGCCTCATGATTGGCCGGCCGGGCGGTAGAGCGTAGAACAGGGGTACGCGGAGCAAATACAGAAAGGAGATGTAAAACATCGTTAGTTTGTTCATGCACAATGTTATAGACGTTGCGAGTGTCTTAAGCGAAAGGACTAACTATGCAGAAAGACAAATATTAGCCGTGGTCCGTACTGCAAAGATTATATTGGCACTCGCATGGCAACTCCCCTTTATACCGGGTCCATGGCACGTAATATCACGCACGACAAAGAACGGACGGACAAAACCTCCTCATTATCCTCTCCTACAACAATCCACCTCCATTTATAATGCTATTAATAATATAATAGCACACAATGACAAATAAGTTTATAATTCCGCATCAAACGAACATTAAAACGTTACTTTATCGGCAAAAAATACGGCATAATGCCAGTAGGTAACTCGTAATGACAATATTTATTTGTACATTAAATGTTAAGCCACGATAAGATCCACTTCACGTTATAAAGTTAATTATGTCCTATTGTTGAAATGTAATCATAATGACTTTTATATCGCAGTAATTAAATATCATAAGGAATTATTAGGTAAACATGAGCTTAATTAAGTTGTATTTAAGTAAAAACAATAAAATAATTATGGTGACCAAATATCAGTTTAGGTAAGTCCAGTCCACAGGAAGTCTGTTTACTATTTGTTGTGCCTTTGTACTATTTCTTTTACAACTTACTGTCTATGATAAAAAATTATGTGTACAATAAAGAATACTAAGAATACTAAGTCTGCAGAAAAATATTACTTTTAAATTTATACGTTAGGTACAAAAAATATAAAAAATTGAGTTCTTACATATTTGGAATAGTAAGGGCTACCTAAGGTCACGCTACCTTACCACTTAGTACGTACCTTACGTACGTAATATAACAACAACGAAGGAAAACCACGTCTCTTAACACATTGCAACCAAAATACGACTCTACTGAAGTCATAAACAAATACAGCAACATAATGGTAACTGGATATAGGTACTATTTGTTTGTATACTTTGGTATATAGCAGTGGTTCCCAAAGTGGTCCAGGAGGACCCCCAGAGGTCCACAGGAGACTCTATCTACAACGTAGACCACGTTGGCGTGAAAAAATGAGGGTTCACAATTAATTTGTATGTGATGTGGGCCTGTAGGGGGTCCAGGGGTCCACCAGAACCAGATAACTTTTTAAAGGGGTATGAGGAATAAAAGTTCGGGAACCCCTGGTATATAGGAATAACAAATATTTTGACGATTCTTATACTTAATTAGTAAAATTAATTATAATTAGTAAATAAAAGTGTTATAAACTATCGTAAAATTTTTCCTGTAGCTTTACTGCTACTTTATTTTTGTAAGATACGTATATGTATAAGTTAGCCTACCATTTCATTTTCATCAACTTAAGCCAATTTTTATTTTTCTCTGAAACAAATCTAATAATAACTATTACCTACATAGCAAAAGGTTAATCTAAAATGGTTATAGGAAGCTGTATTAAAGTACCTTCGGGCATCTCATCTCGGGCCGCGTCAGTATGCATGGGCTGGGCCCCGGAGGCCGCGCCGCCCTGCATTACGAGAGTAAACGTCGTCTGCCAATGCCGCCCGTTACATTATCTGTGGAATTGTCCGGACTGCCATTTGAATACATTTCCCCATTTCCAATTATAGACTGGAAAACATGGATACAATGAGTATCTTGTTGGGGAAAGCGTAAAACCGTCTCAAGGGAGGTAAAGATTGAGTTTACCTGGTAATCAAAAACTAGTTATATTTTCTGTATAGTGCGTATAATACCTACGTAATACACCATTATAAAAGAACATAATAGATCGTCAATTGAACTTTTTACATTAAAATATCATTAATAGCACAATTTCCCATCAGTCGGTGCATATTACTCTCAATAAAGCCTTCCAAAACACCGTAATTTGTTACATAAGTATCGAAATGGGTCATTTTATTTACGTTTAGAATAAAAAACGCCTAAAAAGGTTGACATTCCTACATTTTCTCAGGGACATTTCTTCAAATTAGGCTATTATTAGGTACCGATCACGTAGTAGGATGCTTTTAATATTGAATTAGGGGAACCTGTGATTACTGCCCTTAATCGGCCCTGCGGCTGCGATGTTCGTGTATTATCGTTATATCCGCCGAGCTGTAATGGTGTAAGTAATAATAAAGCCCAAATGACACAAAATATTGTCAAATTATAGGTTCTGAAAGCATGAGTAACCACTTACAGTGTCTGCCGTTGATCCCGGCCGGGTAGCGTCAGCAAAACTAACCGAAACGCCGGAGAAATCGCTTCTCCCCTACGCTTCTCCCATACAAATTTTGGTCCTTCGTAGCAACGTTGCTGCTTTTGGTGATTAGTGTAGGTACAGAATACAGGCATTAAAATTATCATAATATTTAGACGCCAAAATTTTATTTTATCCGTCGATGTCATGTGTTCACCACTGAACATAGTTTACGCACCCCTTCCTAGCTTATAGCGTAATAATGAAATATATATTTTCCAAATGGCAAATTACCAATGACCGAACAGTTTTTCTGCAATCCCTACCCACAATTACAGCTATATAAATAGTTTTTCCTTTTGGTTACGTGGAGGATATTCAAAAAGGCTGTGTCATATTATTTTAGTGGATGACGCCGGCATCTAACAGCTGCACCCAGACGTTTGATTGTAGTGTTTATTCTCGATACGAATCGATTTCATTCGATTTGTATCGAGCGATCAATCGTAGGCTAATAGGAGCTATCTCGATATATTTTTCGGCTGACCGATCATTTAGATTGTACGTGACGTGCTTACACATAAAATAAATCGTTTGAATTACCTTATGTCCATTTATGTTATAAAATATTCAATTCTGTGAGAATTTTATTTTGGAATCTTGTATCGGATTATGTTATGTGTTATCGAAACTGAATTATTACATTATGATAACAAGCTAGTAATAACTAGGTACACCATATACATTACTTACCTAATTAAAAATGTGAAAGTAGGTACCTGTAGTAAAATAAAATCTGGCAAAGCGAAATAAGATATTGAATTAATTAGAATGGTTAATTACCTATAGATTCAGTTAGGTTAGGCAGGTAAAATTTAGCCTATTTGTTAAGAAAGAGGTTGAATTAACCATATAAGATGCTACATTTTCAGAACATACCTATTAGATATCATTTGTAATGATGATTTTAGGTTATACTAATAGCCGATTTTTCCTATGGTAAAATAGCCTATCTGAGGATAAAGTTAATTCTATCTTGTACAACACTGCCTTAGATATAGAAAGACGACTTTGAAAAATAGTATTCCTAAAGAGTCAAGCACTACATGTACAAGGCATAGGCATGAAATATAATAAACTAGTGGACGCCCGCGACTTCGTCCGCGTGGACTGCAGAAAAAAAACCAAATGTCAAAATTATCCGGGATAAAAAATAGCCTATGTATTAATCCAGGATGTCAGCTAACTCCATACCAAATTTTATTAAAATCGCTCCAGTCATTTTTACGTGAAAGAGTAACGAACATCCATCAATCCATCCATACTCACAAACTTTCGCGTTTATAATATTAGTAGGATAGGATTAATTACTAAAACAACTTGGTACTAACACTATTACTCAACAAGATAATCATTTAGCATATAGTAACTAAGTGGGTCCGATTAAAAGGTATCTCCTTATAAATCCCGTCCTACTTACTCGAATTAATCTTCATTTGGAAGAGCTTTAAGAGGTGTCTCACTCAGGTGCTAATTGGTAATTAAAGTCTTGAACATATAAATAAATGTTCGACGACTAATCACATCGCCTTTTTAATTAAGGCTGTCTTATTGTACTTGTATACCCGTCTAAACCTATAAGTAAAAACGTAGGTATTTAGGAGTATTTATTTATTTATTAGGATTTTAAACGTATAGATATCTCAACATAGCTATCTATATTAAATATACTTTAATATAAATTGAAGGGAACAAACTAACTGGCTGGAAGAAATCTTCTTTAGAGGTAAGTGTATCAACAGATACTGTTATAATAACCCACTATAAGGAATCTACCTACTACCTACACAGCATGAAATTTATCTTTAACGTAGGGTAAGTATCTGCCCATAATCGGCCCTTAAAAACATAATTACCACCCCAATTCAATTAGCCATAAATCAAAGCTAAAACATAAGTTTCACGTATAAATATTCCTAAACATCGTATCAGTATCTAGATTGACTCAATTCGTATAAAGGTGCCTTCACACACTCCAATCCGACCAGTCGAGGTGTCATCGGACAGGCACCGATAACGTTTACACACCACTACATAGCTTTATACCGCGTATTTGTTAGGAAAATCGATTTTATTTATAGAGGTATAAGTTATATCGTTGTTTTATAGAACGGTAATTATATATTGGTAAAGTTAAAGGTACTTAATGATACCTGCTCACAGCCAAAATGACATCACACACAGCATTGTAAAGAGATAACGATAATTCGATATCAAAAGTTTGGGTGACACAGCCTTTGAATAATCATTCCTAACTTATCTCGCTGTATTGAATGATAATAGATCTTAATGTTTTTATAAAAAGGCATTTGAAAATATACTTAAATGTGAGCTGTCTCTTTGTACTAGGTTTTGTATTAATCAAAATCGTAGATTATAGTTGCTATTGGGAGCTTTAAGTTGATAAGAGAGAGTTTGAAAGAAATATTGGTACTTACTTAATTCTTATTGTACACAAAAAATGGAAATAAAAGTAGTAGTAGGTAATAGTAGCTAGACAAAAAATGTACAAAGGCGTGAAAGAGAAAATTCTTCCAACAAACGAGCCAAGAAGAAAAATACTACTACTAGAACTAATGTGGTACATTTGTAATTTGCTCATGATTCTGCCGAATTAGGGGTCGATTCTTCCCATGGTCAGATAGCTGGAATATTCCATAAAGCCCTCTGAAGGATAATGTTGATGCTGTTGCTAAATTGATCAAATCTTGGACAAAGACAGCATCAACTTTATCCTTCAGATAGGCCATCTGACCAATGGAAAATTCGTCAGATAGGCTATCTCTGTTGGAAAAATGGGGTACACAGTTGTGTACTTAGTTAAGGTAGGTAACAAAATGTTCCTAAGGTAAAAGGCAAATCACGTAGAGCGACATATTTTAGAAAGTAATTTCTAATAACTAATACAAACATTAAAACGGCTTATTTCACACATCGCTATTTGTCATTCCATTAAACGTATCAAAATGTTCAGTGTGCTCGTAAATACTACAAGTGTATGCGAGCCAGGGATATCTGCCATCCCGTGCAAATATGGAGCCCCTACCGATTTATCGGCAGCCCAGAACAACACTCAAGCAATATTTATTTTTGACCCGCAACCAAATAGAGGATATTGTCCTATGTAAATAGATCCGTAGTTTAGTTTAGTATGGGCCATTATATATTTTTCATGCAACTAATTAAGGTGGTGGGCACTGGACTGGGCCATATTGAAAATATTGGCACGGAATGCAGAGGTCGTGGGTTCGATTCCCACCCGGGTGAGGAATTTTTTCCATTTCTTTATTAATAATTTTATATTGAAAATGTCCGAACCTGCATATAATAGCTTACTGATTTTCTGTGCAAAGTTTTAAAGAAATATTTTATTTAAATCGGAGATGGTCTCATATATACAAAGTACCTAGGTACCTGATAAATATAAAATAATAATACAATTATATTTATAGTCGGATCGTTTCATAATAATAGCAGACGTTATTAAGAGTGAAGTCAGTGATTCTTGTGTATTCATGCGAATATTATTACAAAGAGAACTTAGATTGCTGGTAATTTGTATGCACAAAGTGATTAGAGATTACAAAGGTAATTACATGCCTGTGTAAAAAAATATTACTTACATGTTACTTTGAAAAACATTTTTTAACATTACCGAAATACTGCTCTTTATGAAACATCATCTTACAAAGTAGGCTTAGGTAATTACCAAGCTACATAAATGTTTAGGCTTTATTTCGTGTGATGACCATGAATATAAATAGTTTTTAAAGACATTCGGAAATATTGCATTAGTACGCACGTACTTGTTTTGGGGGACGCCTACGTCCAGCAGTAGACTGCAATAAGCTGACGAAAATGTACTTACTGAAGTATACGTGTATAGACGCGTATTTATTAGCAAGACATAAAAAATCTAGAAAATTAAAAACAAAATTATCAAACCTTATGAGTCGTGACATTAAATGTAATTCAATGAATCAGTTCAACAAAAGCCAATTTCAAAATTGCTAATTACGGTGCCACACCAAACTTTAACACAAAAATTGTCATAAATGCTATCCCAAACGACATTCTAAATGAAAACAATTTTTTCCATGAACGGGCTATCCCGGACTATCCTAAAAAAACTTGAGTCTTCCGGCGACTCGGACCACTCGAAACTCGGGCCGCGGTCCCAATCGCCGGATTTATTAAATTTAATATTTATCTTCCGGCGACTGGGACCACGCTCAAACAAACATTTTAAAAAATCACAATCTGTTTATCACATCAGTTCCTTACAAAAAGTTTAATAACAAATTTAAATTTTTTTAAAAATCTGCCTTTTACATATTAACTATTAATTATCTTATACTAAAATTGTATAGCAATGAATATGCTACAGGAACAATATTCAAGTGGGTTTCAGTACTTCCTACATCTGCATGTAGCGTATGAAGTTGATAGAAAGTATTGACACAGATTTTAAAGGTGCCATCAATAATGTGTTATGATATTAATAATATAATGATAATAATTGTTATCAAAATCTATGGGTCTATTACCTGAAATAAATGAATTTTGAATTTGAATAAAAAAAACGCTTACATGTCTTTATATATTTCTTAATTTCTTCACCAGCGAACACTAAAATGTGCTTTCTTCTATCTCTGTAGTCAGCAAGCAACGAATTTTGGTCCTTTTTAGGCACTTCAACATCGGCTGTTTTACGGAAAGTTACTTTCCTTTCTCCAACAGAAATATTCCGTTTGTACAATCGCTTTTCCATATTATAAAAACCGGCAATTTGGATACAACGTGTAGTTGTCTACTGTATACTTCAAGAGGGATCGAGAGAGCTAAAATAAATCTCTAAATCTCGACGGCCGATTGGTGTAGTAGGTAGTGACCCTGCCTGCGACGCCATAGGTCCTGGGTTCGAATCCCGGTAGATGCAAACATTGATATGATGAATATCGATGTTTGTTTCCGAGTCATGGATGTTTCTATACTTATCTATGTATTTATATACCGTTGCTTAGTACCCACGACACAAGACCTTAGGGATCTTAATGTGGGACTAGGTTAAGGTTGTAAAAATTTGTTGTGTAGTATGTGAATATTTATTTATTTATTTAAATACTACTGTAGTGATGCATTGTTATTGGATTGCCTACAATATTTTGGTATTAAAAATTTTCTGGTGACTGTACAATTTACATCAGATATTTTGCGATCCCAGTCGACGGATTCAAAAACGGTATCCGGCGATTGGGACCGCGGTCCGAGTTTCTAGCTGTCCGAATCGCCGGAAGACTCACTTCTGAATGAAGTAGAATAAGGTTTTAAGGGCCGGAAATGAGGTGTTTGGCTAATAAATCAAAATTGCACTATTGGTGCTAGGGTGTCATTAGAGATCAGAGGTTGTAAAGGACCCGCTAGCGGCCCCTAGCCATCATTAGGACAAATCACAGGATCGGCTAGGGATAAGGACGTGATTCGCCAAATTACGTGAAAAAAGTTTGTGTGATTCCACTTGTTACTAATTATTATAAACTACTTAAATTGAACAAATATTGCGAATCAGTGTTTCCATATAGGAAGATAAATGATTGCATATTAGCTAAATCCTCGCAACGTCGGATTTCAATGACCTTTAATAGAATTCATTGATATATAGGTAAAGCTCCTAGCAGCTACAAATAAATATTACCTACTTAGCTTCATTGATCTAGCGTGTTTTCATTCTACTCGTATGTTTTCATTTAAAACCATACCCCACATTTATTGGCCTTCCCGCCCGCGGACATAGATAAGGTCCATTCATAAAATCCCAATAAGCTCCAACACATTTACGACGCGACTTTTAATTTTATTGACTGTAGACGTCGTAAAGACTTGTTGTGAATTTAGATTATTTAAATTTGGTCGATAATCTCCATTAATAAATTATTTGTGTAGTGTATCTACGTATTATTATTTTTTTGAGAGATTTCATACTAGCTTTTGCCTTTGATTTAATCTATGGTTAGCTTTTAAAAATCTTCAATTCCAATAAGTATTTTTATAATGATTGTATTGATTAATTCATGACTTTGTATTGAGCCTACCTAGCAGTAAGATAGGCACATGTGTATGTCTGTAACAGTTTTTTAGAACTTGGATGGTCAACATAACATAGCATTCTAGAACAAAAATCCCTAGAAAATGGACAGGTCCTAGAAATAGTTTAAGGAGTTATACATGGCCTAATTTTGACAGATACGAGTATTCAAAATGTATATTTTGCTATTAATTGGGTAGTTTCCTATGGTTGAATTTTAATAACATTTTATGCTTATCAGAATAAATTATCTAAATCATATCTATCTGTAAAATTATAATTTGATTATGTGTCCAAATGAGGCCTTCAAAGTTAAGCGGGCAAGTCCATTTTTCAAATGTAAAATTAATTAAAAATTACAACATCACATTATTTACACCTGCATTATTTACAGCAACTTTTGTTTCTTAACCATATTTATAAACGCAATATTTAATATAGCCGTAAAACAAAAGTTCCTTTACGCGCACACAAGTTACTTTAAGAGTAACCAGGGGTAGCCGTTTTTATGGAGCGTTTTTTGGCAAGTCTAAAATTGTGATTTTGAAATCGTTATATCTCAGAAACTTTTCAAGCTACCGAAGTTTTTCTTTCACAAATTTTTCTTTTCAAACTGTCAACTACCCATTATTGAAATAGTGTTTTGAAAGGGCAATTTTGTAATGGCACTGATCTTATTGAGATTTTTTTCCTACCACATAGGTATAGATATTATGTACCTTACGTACTATATTTTATGCAATAAATAATTATTATTATTATTATTAGGGCTGATTTGGGTAACCTTTAAATCCAGCTTTGATAATAATCACCGTTTAGTAATTTATTCGTCATAACTGACAGAACTTATAAACAGAAACACAGTTACCTACTCTCTGATTCACGTATAATTTGTCACATTTGTTAGATTAATGTCATATTAACAAATTGATGCTCTAAAACAAAGACACATTTCTCTAAAGTAGGGACTATGATTCGTTAAATCTTCTATACATATAATAAAAATGTAACGGGTCGCTGTCTGTACATAGAAGATATATGAGAAAAAATATTATAGGAGACCTTTATCCACGCAATAGTACCCAAAAGAATGATTTTTGGGATTTTTGTCTCTTTGTCGGTTTGTCTGTGCGTTTGTGCACGCTAATCTCAGAAACGGCTGAACCGGTTTCGATGCAGTTTTCAGGAATATATTGTGACAGGTCCCACTTAACATATAGGCTACTTTTTATCCCGGGAAAATGTTTTTATCCCGGATAATTTCGACATTTTATTTTTTCTGTAGTCCACGCGGACGGAGTCGCGGGCGTCCACTAGTATTTGAATATATTTACCTTACCTCTATGCAAATATAACTCGTTTAATTTGTTTTTATTAAAATTTACAGATACGCTAGTGATTGATCATTTATTCATTCTTTGTAGAAGATATTTTTATAATCAGGATAGGAAATCTGTAAGACATGTTATTATTATTGAGGTTCTTTATAACACTCTAAAGGCACTTATAGGTTTAATTGGTTCTGATAGTTAGATAAATCAGATAATCGAAATACTAATATATAAATCTGATCTGTTATTTTCGCTTTTATACTTCAGTTCGTTAAATGTCTCGTAGAGTATCATCATCATCATTTCGGCCAGTATCCTGCTACATCTGATCACAGGTCTCCCCTCTGGTAGATACTGAGGATAAGTACCTATGCTACAAAAGCTTTTATGAAGGAAAAAGTCAACCCGCCTGCTTAGCTAAAAAGCATACAAACAAATGCAATCATAAATTATGTAACGCATAGGTAAAGACGATACCTGATCTTTTCCTGTCAATACCCATTACACAACATAACACTATAAATTGTCCCGGTCACTTAACCCAAAGGTGCTAATGGAGACAATAGACCTATCTTTAGAGATTACTCAAATCATCGTCTAAAAACTCTACGTCTTGAAATGAAAACGGATATCCAAAATTGGTACAATAAAACGCTTAGGGCCAATAGGTTTATCGGGTCCACTTCCTACAGCCACTCTAATAACCAAAACAAACAACCACGACGGACACAAAGGGACGCAAATAAGTCCAAAAAGTTCTAATAAAAAAAAGAGTGTCCGCTTTTATAAGTGTTCGAGTAAGTGTGAGGTCGAGGTCCGGAATGTTGGCGCCCGTCTGAGTACATATACCTGTTCGGTTATCAATGGACCGAGCACAATAAGATTAAAAAAAGGACAAGAAAAAGTATCAAAAGAGCGCTTCATCAAACCGATGCGTCTGGCTAGGGTTGTCACTTAACTCTAATAGACAGTGATTGCCTCTATTGACTAATAGATGGACGAAACACGTCGACATTTAAGTTATAAAGCATTTTATAATAAACCCACCAATGATTTTCTAATCTAGGAACGTTCTATAAATCTTGTATCACATGCCACGTATTTCCGTAATATATCAGCAGCAATATTGTAAAACCGAATTCCTGTGGTCTCGTAGGTCGGGGACATTTTCGCGTAGGCCGCCACCCTGCGCGAGCGCATGGGCCTGGCGTAAATATCCGAAAGCCTAACACAACTCAAGATGAACATGACAAAACTGATAAGAAGCGCCTGGGAGGATGCGTAAGGGCAAACCACATAGAGTTCAGTGAGTTGACCTGAGGTTTATAAGAAGTTCTTGTAGATTTTATAAGGTCTCTTTCTAGGGACCTTCTTCTTCGAGGGATAATCAAATAGTATCTACAATAACTAGCAATACAGTAATACTTCTTTCAAATTAAACGAGTTGAAAGAAGAAATGTATATATAACATAAATATCCATATTTATGAAAAATTTAATTTTTTGTTTATTTTTTAACACATTTATACATAGGTATATGTAGGTCTCGTACTGACAACATAGTCCGAAAATCACACTGCGGTCACTAACCCGCCTGCCCAGCGTGGTGTGAAACTCCAAAACTCCCCTGTGACAGTAGTCTTGTGGCGTGCCCTGGGGGAGGCCTACGTCCAGCAATGGACTGCAATAGGCTAAAGAAGAAGAAGAAGATATGTAGGTCATGCAGCATCAGGCTTATACAACAATGATAATATTCTCTGATGCAACTTAGTGATTGAAGGACATCATTCACTTAACAAGTTAAAGTGAAATATAAGTACCTAATGAAACGTGTAGGTGTAGGTGTAGGTAGTATAAGTGAACTTAGGGGACTTCTTTAGGCCATAAATAGTTTTCGAGAAAAAAGATAAAGCATCTTGTCACTCGCCTCTGAAAAAGCCGCTCAGCAAGATAATTGCGTGCGCAATACAAAATACTAAGAAACACAAATTATTCGTATCTACAGAGTAGTTTACATTCACGCTGCTTGGACATACTAATTTAGTGCCGGACCCCAGATAAGGCTATTATACAGCTTTTAACTATGTATTAGGATACTACGTTAAATGTGTCCAAATCGCCACACTCACGTCGAGGTAAAAATAAAGCACTCGATAAATGCTTCGTTTAAGAAAATGTGAAGTCTGAAATTATGATGACAAACTCAAAATACCTACATAATGTATATTAGATAGAAAATTAGGACTTTCCGAAAACCTGAAGTTCGTTTGCTCAGAGGTGAAAATCAAATCGGTTGCGCTAATAAGTATGTTAAGATTCTAATGATATTTAAAGATTAGTTTCATTGATGTATGTAATATTTTAGGGATGGTATAGTACAGATGGTGTCTGCGCAATACATAAATAGCTACTGCTACTAAAACAATAATTTTGAGTTTGCATTACTCGACAAGCACACAAACTTGGACAACGTGTGCGTCCCACTGTCGTCCCTCAACTTGAATATCCATTTAACTAATTGACCGAAAACGACACAAGCGACGCCATTCAGCGACAAACTAATGAATGGCCCTCGAAAAAGCCAATTTGTAGTTTTTTTAACCATCAATTTGTGCCGTAAACCCAAAAAAACTTGACCAAAACCACAATCGAATTAGTGTCCCTTGTTCCGGAGATTAAAGAAGTGTCGCCGTTACCTATCGTGGTCGTTCGTTATTTTATTGGCTTGTACTCGTAGAGAGGAAGACGACGCATAATGCTCTGTAATTAATTATCTGGCGACTTATCATAATGGTAGTTTTATATTATGTAGGTACTTGTTCCCTATTTACATATTTAGATTGCTATGCAAAATTAGGTGTTTCCTACAACTCTATCTTCTATAGTCCAATTCTTAGTTAGGTATATTAATTTTACTTTTTATATTAGGTAAGTACTTACCTTAATTAATTTATTTTTTAGCAGATGTATCTATTTTATTAATTAAATATTTACAAGTACAGGAAGGGTAGAAATTTCTATAACTAACTTAATACTTAGGGCTAGCTTTTAGCACATTAGTTTCATAAATACACTTACATAACTAATTATTAAAATAAAATAAATGGAGTAATATGATGTGAAGTTAATTATTGGGAATATCAAAACAAAAGCAACTATTAACTTGAAAAACTAAAAGGTTTATTGGGGTACCTAATTTTTGGTAAAAACCAAATCCTAATAAAACGTCAAGTTTCAAGACACGCTCTACATGCTAGATATTGTTACAGCTAACAATCGTAAGCACAAACCAAATTATTCCTAATAAAGTGAGTGGTTCCACTAAAGCATCAGAAAAAACAACAATGGTTGACATATAATCTGGCGTGGCCTTCCCACTCTCTGCCCACGTATAACGAGCATTAATATTATATTAATGAACACAAAATGATGTACAAACCGCGTAAACTGCTATTCATTCATTCGTTCGTGAAGCGAATTAAACGAGAATTAAAATGTCTGAAATGTCAAATTACGAGGACGGACGTAGCGTAGGGCTTATTAGTGGCTATTAAACATCTGTTAGACCGGAACGTGTTCTTACTAAGCGTAATATTAAAATAGCTACATATGGGGAAACATAATATTATTACATACAGTAGGTATAGGCAGTGTTCCTGAAACGGGGTAGCCAGACCTGCAGGATGTAAAGGAGATCTCAAAGTTACGACAGATGTAAATGATCAGTGACAAGTTGCTAGCTAATCGCCTGAGAGAATCCCCGAGTTCTATAGTCAACTCTCATGTCATGCACGGAATGAGATGCAGCTAATGTATTCTAGTGAAGACCCGCATCACCACGAACTTAGTTATTATTATTATACCTACTAAATAAAAACCCAAATGTGCAAATACTGATCTAGTATAAAAGAAAAATAAAAATACCTAAGTGGTATCTATTAGCAGGTTGTATGGAATAGGTACAAATCACTCTGCTTCGAAATGACTTCCTGTACTTTTTCATACGCAAACTATTTCCTATGGCTAGAAAAATAGAAGATATTAGTTTATTCATAAATGTACCTACATGATTTATGATGGTATTGATTAGGTTATCTATTCTTCAATCTATCTATCTATACATCATAATAAAAATGTAACGGATCGCTGTCTGTACATGGAAGATATATGAGAAAAAATATTATAGGAGACCTTTATCAACGCAATAGTACCCAAAAGAATGATTTTTGGAATTTTTGTCTGTCGGTTTGTCTGTTTGTCTGTGCGTTTGTGCACGCTAATCTCAGAAACGGCTGAACCGATTTCGATGCAGTTTTCAGGAATATATTGTGACAGGTCGCACATAACATAATATGCTTCTTTTCATCCGGAGAAAAAATATTTTTATCCCGGATAATTTCGACATTTTGTTTTTTTTTTTGTAGTCCACGCGGACGGAGTCTTTACTATAAAAGCAGGATCCAAAGCTTTGAATAAGGTATTTCGAATAAATAATTAAAGTGAGGCGCCTCCTAGTACGGACTAGCACTGCACTGGGGTTTGCTTAGATGTTAGATTAGCCTAATGTATGATAAGCTTACCTTTGCAGGCATATTATCTGTAGGTGACTATCGTCTTTGTTGATAATTATTTTACTTGTAACTTTTGGGAATAACATGTTTAAATATGAACAAATACAAGAATGAAAATGTTGTGCTAAAGGTAACTCAGTGACCGTAGTACTTACCGAATCTTTTCTATATCATGCGTTATATTATAACTTTAAAGCAAAAGCCAATAAAAGTATTCTCATTTAAATCAATTCATAAATATAAATGGCTCTTTAAATAAGTACCTAACAGAAAATAATGTCCAAACAAATGTGTTGTCCACATTTCAGCCCACGTAAACGATGCTCCACACCTCTGGTTTCGCCGGAATATTTTAGCAAACACACATTTTTATATAGTGAGTGACTCAGCTTTTACCGTTAAATTGAGTTTTATTTTAAACTTAAAAATACGGGTAAGATAGCATATTTTATCTTAAATGATAAGTGCTAACAAAATTTTTGTCAATCTTTGAACAGTCTAAAATCCCCTCGTCACATGTCCCTTCATCGCCCTGAACAAATTAGCAAACAAAGTAATAAGTAACCAAAACATCACATTGTCGTGCGTGTTACTTTCTTTATGCAACGCGACAACTGTTGCGCCTGGAGCCGTAAAATACCGCAAAAAATACTCAAAATATATTACTAGACAGTTATTAAAAGCTCATTATGGTCTTGTTAGTAAATTTGCCGAAGTTCGCATAATCATTTAGGGGTGCCGACCGCAACCAATTGTGCCTGGTTAAGCAGAAACTGCCACAAAATTGCTCGTGTGGTTGAACCGTCCTTTTTAGGCCTTTCTAAAATTTAATAGCTACATCCGGTTGCGTATTCCACAAAGACTATGCCTTTGTATGACGCTTTTTAAACCCTTAACGCTTCTCACAACAGATCCAGCAAAAATCCAATAAGTAGTATCTACTTAAGTATTTATTTGAATTTTATAGTTTTGTGTACTTGTGCAGTAAATTGAAAAGAATGCAATTCTTTATCGATATTTAAATTCTTACCCAGTAAATGCTCTTTGAAATTTTACAGAATAAGCAAAATATTTTTTTACATTCTATTTTGAGCTTTTTGATGCCTAGAATGTATTAATTCCATAGTCATAGCACTTAGGCTCTGCTTTGTTTATTCTATACTTTACATGCAATTTATTTTCAGATAGTAGGATAATCCTACTCTAGTATACCGTATAGTACCGACTTCAAAAAAGGAGGAGGTTCTCAATTCGACCCGTATGTTTTTCTATGTTTGTTACGCGATAACTCCGCCAATTATGAACCGATTTGAACAAATCTTTTTTCGGCGTATAGGTAATACCTCAAGGGTGGTCCCATTTAAATTTAATAATAATAATTAACTTTTTTAAATAATTAACTTTTTAAAAAATAAAACCGACTTCAAATGCGTGAACACAAAAAAAAACTAAAAATTAAAAAATAATTCCTAATATCTATTACCTAATACTATAATTTTCCTAAACTATGTCAAAGTAATTAAAGTTAAACCAGCTAAATATCTTACAATTTGAAGTCGGTTTTATTTTTTTTTTTAAAGTTAATTATTGAGTCTTGCTGAAGGAAAAAGAAAGACAAATATAAAAGACTCTTTACAGAGTTTTGCTGTTGGAACAGGCTCGAGCCCACCGGATGCGTGTGCGTGCACGTAAGCGTAGACGTATACGTACCTCTGAGTTGTAATGTATGGAACTGTATAGGCACGGGCAGATCGGATGCGTATGCGTAGACGTAAGCATAGACGTCAAGCGGTGACAGTTCTATACATTAAACTCAGAGGTACGTGTACGTCTACGCTTACATGCACGCATACGCATCCGTTGGGCTCGAGCCTAAGATACGAGTACCCTGTTCTTTCCTACCAACACTAATATGTTTGTTGGCATAGTACTTATTCTAATAAACCATATTAGGTACACAGAAACAGTCAGAAGTGAAGTGAAGTCAATTGCCTTGGTTTAGGTACAACAATCTAAGATCACAATTAGAGAAACCTACAGCGTTATGCGCGTTCAACCTTCGACTTCATAGATAACTTTTCATAATTATATAGTTACAATACCTAGAACATACGTAGCTGAATTTAATACCTACCATAATTCTTAGTCGGCAACTCAGCGGAGCACGTATGAATAAATGAAGAGCTGAGTTACACTGTGTACGTGGGTACAGCCAGGCTACAGAACCTAGCTATTTTGACACAACCACAATTCTAAAATAAGCTATTTGCACTAGGTTTAAAGTTGGCAATTGTCTGTATAATAAAGGGATACGTTTGCAGGTTGCTGTTGGCCCTGCTACGTGATCGCGCACCTACAATCCAACTCCACGGATAATGATATCCAGGTGTCATTACTGTTACAATGTAAAATTGGCATTTATTGCGAATATCGGAAATATTATCTGCTACAGAGGCTAGTCGAGTCGTAGGTAAAGCATCTGCCCTATAACACCTAGAAAGGTGCCACGAATGGTGTAGCATTGAACATATAACATGCACATATAACAAATGTACGCGCAGATCGGGTGACCAGAACTGAAGAATCACCAAGGAGACATACAGTCACGTTTAGCAGAGCATTAGAATATTCTAATGCATTTTATGTTTGATTAAACTAGTTAGTTACTTCGGAAAATATATGTAGATAGACATTGGTAGGAACCAAATATGTTCTCGACACCTAACAATATCGGAATGGTGACAAGTTTTGACCACTCTCATCAAAATTGGAATACATTTATCAAGAAGTTGCAACAGGGATTTATAGCCAACAATCTAGACGATGTTGGTGACAAGGCTGGAGTTAAACGGCGAGCAATACTGCTCAGTGCACTCAGTGACAATACATACCAGCTGGCCAGCAACCTAGTTTTGCCAGAAGAGCTGGAGGTCAAAGGATTTAGTGCTATTGTAACTACCAGCCGTTTCAGTTGTCTTCCTGAAATACATATTAGAACCAAAGGGTTGAAATAAATAAATAATAATAATAAATAAATATTCACACACTTCACAACACATTGACCTAGTCCCACACTAAGATCCCTAAGGTCTTGTGTCGTGGGTACTAAGCAACGGTATATAAATACATAGATAAGTATAGAAACATCCATGACTCGGAAACAAACATCGATATTCATCATATCAATGTTTGCACCTACCGGGATTCGAACCCAGGACCTATGGCGTCGCAGGCAGGGCCTATGGCCTATGTCATTGAGAAAATGTCTTGGCTCAATTCATTCAGCGAAATTAAATAACTTAATACCTATCTACAGTTCGAGAAAGAAACAATAAACGTAGGGGTATGGGTACTGAACTATTAATTAAGGCTCCACATTCAAGTGCCCACTCAGCTCTAAGTACACAAAATCGAAGTTCTATTGATAGAAAACTCAAATTTTAATCCATTAGAGCTATCATCGGTGGTCGGCTGTCGAACCATTTAATTTGGTTATAGCTATCGAAATGACGAATAAACACACGTTTCAGTAAATATCGACTTTTTAATAATAGAGGGCATAAAGTTTCTTCCTAGAGTGTGAGTGATCAAATACGGAAACCGTAATATTTATGTTTTCATGTCATTTTATTGATTCTATCTATACCTATAGACTGTTACTTACCTAAATAGGAAAATAGACTCAAAAATTTGAGACTCGAAATCACTTGTTACACCCTGTGTAATTTATTATTACCTACTTGTAATGGTTTTTTTCTGATAGGTAACTACTTACGCACTAATGTCACCATGTTAATTAATGTTTATACTTATATTGAGATGTGATAATGAACTTCTGCTCAAAATTTTTGAGATATTGGATGAAATGCATTTTTGAAATGCATTCCTTTTATCATTCTGACATAGGGCGTTTCTAAGGTATGTAACTATCTGGAAAATAGAAGAAAATCGTCCTCAGAGCAAGTACCTACTGACGTCCGTTGCATGCTATTATTAGCTTATCGTCTCTATCTACTCGATCGGCTAACGAGAGCGATCGTGCGCGCGCGCATTGGCGACCGCTGTACCAATCACAGCGCCGCATCAGCGATCGTTAGATCCTCGATCTTTTCGGTTATTACAATAATTTCAAGACAATTGCGTCTAATTGCGATCGTTACGAACGATCGTGGTCGGCACCAGCAATTACCGATCAATAAATATAAATACTTCTGCTGAAGGCTCTTTGGAAAATTGTTATGATAAAATTATTAAGGAATCAATCCTTGTTGAGGAAAACCCATGAGATAGCTATATACCTACATAGCTACCTAGTATCTAATAGACGAATAAAAAAGAGTGGAATTTTTCTGCTTCGTTAGCCCAGTGCAGTGTTTTTTGCATCTTCTCCACGAAGAGATTCAGGCTAAATATTACATCATCCTAGTTACTAAAATGCTTACTTTAAGAGCTAAGCAAGTTTCAAACAACTACCTTAATTAAAGTACAAACTTTGCCAAAAGCGTGTTCAGCCCGACTAGCGAGCGAATCTCATACAGTTTCAAAACATAGAGCAACGTGATTCCGTTATAATATATAAAGTAAACCACAACAATTTATTTTATGTTACTCGACTCAAGATCATTTCTTAATCTACCTTCAACTCAAAAGAAAAATAAATTGTAACAATGGCTCTTAATATCATCGTCAATTTGGCAACGGAAGCTCAAAAGCTGGTATCAGAGGTTAGTAATGTTTCATGGCTCCCGCTACTAGACAGAATGGAACTCTACATAATCAAACCACATGCGGGGCGGTAATTGCCTTCATTTAAAAGGCCGACATCACGCCATACAATGACAAAAAGAGTCCAAAAAATATATGAGATGTTTTTTAGACTTCGCGCACACATACGCAACTAAATTACGAAATAAAAGATTAAGTTAAAAGATCAATAAACTTAATAAATGATCTCAATAATTGTTGTATTACGGGCACAATGGAGCGGCGTCGTGAAACGTCATTAAGGAGCGAACATCATTAATTTTATTCGCGGCTTTTTGACGTAAAGGGAATGGCGTCTGTCAGATTTGAAAAGGCGCGCTGCTGCCACCTGTTGGTAGCGCAGTGAATTAGACATTAAACCTGGTGTGTTCCACTTGTTACCACATATAGATCCAATAACTGCCTTCCAACCGAAAACTTAACTAATATTTTCAATTTTTCAGGAAAATCTGTGAAACGAAAGAAAATTTTAATTTTATGAAGGTACCTAATAAGTATCCACCTTCAATGGAAGCTGGTCCATTGGTAAGCAAGCTGATCCTCACAAGCAATAGCAAACGAGGACCTAGCTCCCATATAAGTATTCTAAATAGGTAATTGTAAAGCAACTAAAAATATGATGATGAATAAGGAAGTTAAATTAGTATAAAATATAAAAATTACCTCTGAAAATAAAAGCTTTCCGTATTATAGTATATTTTTCCACATATCCTACGAATTCCTGCATCGTACCCCAGATTGGCGCACACACTAACAAACTAACAAAACCCAAGTGGAACACACTCCAAAAAACATGGCCGTCAAAAAACTCAAAGCCGCCTTCACAGATTAGATTTCTCTTTGGTAGCTAATTGCGTTTTATCAAATTAAAGCAGTTCCCCGCTGCCGAATGATTGATAATGTTTGGGCACCCATTCCTGATAGTTTTACAGAATAAACTGTTTTGATTCACACTAATCCTCCGCCATTTGTCAATTAGAGCACTGCGGGCTACTCTGTTCTACACGGTGATTTGTAAACATTTAATTGTAATCTTATGTTATTCTTAAACCTCAAGTTACACCATGACCTATTAACTAAGTTCACTAAAAACCTTTGCTAAAGTGAATACCTATCTTTAGCTGTACGTTTAGATACTGAAGATATTTATCTGGACTCTATCTAAACGGAAATTCAGCGGGAAAAGCTAGAAGGGAGCGGGTGTAATTTTCTTGTGAAAATCAAAATTTATTTGTAAATCTTGTAGGTCCGTAAAGAGATGTTTTCTGGTAGATAAGTTATATTTTGTTTACTTACTTGTGATGTGAATTTTGTGCGTGTGCATGGTTTTATATGCAGGTAAGCTGAGTAAAACTTGAGTTGGAATACGATCTCTTAATGTGCTCATGTAAGTTGTTTCTGCAATTCATTTTAATTTTAACTAACTTTACAGTCGTTCTTGAGGATTTTCCTAAAGTTTCCATTCATCATTAACATCCATCATGAATTCAGAAATCATTTAGAAAAGACAATGGTTGTATAGACATACTTCCTCTTGTCTTTCCTTCGGGATAAACTGAGAGATATGACAATATATCTATCTAAGCAGGTACGTACTCGTAATCGGGTATACCTACTTGCTTAATTTTGACCATGCAAAATGGCCAGTATCAATCTCTAAAATTCAAATACAGTTAGGTGAATGCACGATTAAAGTGTTTCATGTCGAATATAGGTAATCAAGGCATCATTTATTATTTAATTTCCTATAATAAGTAGGTAAGTAAGTTGGTTAATACCTACCTCTACAGCCTCATCATCACAATAATTTTTCTCCATGGAAGCATACCTGCCCCAAGTAGCATGAGCTGCAAAACACAATATGATAAACCGATTTATCGACATTTAGCCTGTCAAAATGCGATAAATATAGCCGCAATGTTGAATTTTGTACGATATCGTACGATACGATATCCACGATGCGTAGTCATGCTAGAGGGGTTGGGAATTGTCTGGTACCCAAGATATTAGGGTCCAAAGATAAGTAAATAGACTGCGTTTTTCTGCATAAATGCACATTGACGCGCGTAGCAAGATTTATTCAAGAAAAATAATTAATATCTGTCTGTGAAAAAACTAGCATAAGCACTAGACACTATAAATTTCACCCGATCAAGTAATATATATTTTTTTTTTATTATATCGTTTCCCAGCATTGTTTTTGCCATAAACTTACTTTATTTGATGTATAGAGTACGTATCCTTCGTTAAGGGTAGCAACGAAAAAACATCCTGTTTTAAGCTTGACGAAGGCATGTTTTTTTTTTCACCAAAACAGTTTTGACCAGTAGCCAGACATCGCCGCAGGCTACAGCAAAATTATTTATTATGCCAATCAAATTAATAGTGGGGCCTTGCAATAAGTACCTAAGTACCTCCCACTTTTTGGAGAATTGGTAATAACTCTTGTAGTTAGTATCTTAATTTATATATTTAAACATGTTTACTGGGACCAAAGATCAATTTATGGTTTACTTACATGCACACGGCTGCGTTCCCGAAATGGGGTAGTGAGAACTGCAGGATCACAAAGGAGATCTTACTCACGGCCACGTTTAGCATAACGGGCACAGATATAAATGATCATAGATAATATACGTTGCTTGCCTATCGCCTGAGAGAATGCCCGAGTTCCTTAATCGACTCTTACAACTTAAATACCTAATAAATAATAATAATAATACTTTATTTATTTCCAATATTAACAAATACACATATCATTAATACTCTAGCTCTCACACTAGGATTCCCTGTGTCGTGAGAGCTAGTATCTATATATTACTGTCAATAATTGGAACAAGCAAATCACTAATAAGAATACATTTAAATCTATACAAATATAATAGTAATACAATAAATTATAATAACAAACTTCTGGCTTTATATAATACAAATTATACATTATATTATACCTGCAATGAAAACAAACCTGCTACCTATAAGTAAAAACGTAAATTTTTTGTTATATACATTATACTTTACGTATAAACATTCTTGCTGATCAAGATCGTTAGGTCACAGAACCAAAACCCTTCAGTACCAACTTAGGAAACCATCCGAAGCTCAGTCTAGATTCATTAAGAGTTCGGCGGTCATCAGCGAGGTGCACAAAGGAGTGATTGATGCTCGCGTTTATCGGCGCAGTGGCACCGCATCAAAAAACGCTTAATTAACTCGTTTGGCACGCCGCTCATTACGATTATTAATCAAAGGTAAAAAAATCGAACCACCAGATATGAGCATGATGCATCGACCTTTGATTACATTATGGCCGCTGTAATTAAAACCTCGCCGGGATGTCTGCTACAATAGAATTTAGACTAATCTACTAATGGTTGGGCAGACAGTGGATTTCGAGCCAGCAGGTGAAATATTTTACTAATAAACGTGCACTCTTGAAAATGTGGTGGCGTAGATTTGATATTTATGGTAGTCCCTTTCTTCTCCGAATATCGATCGTCCAAAAATCATAATCCTTAACAAGTTTTCTATAATCATCACTTTCCATAATGTTCGCGTATACGAAATTGTATATTACCTAATCGTCTTCAATTCTAATACTTTTGTGCCATGAGATCGGGTGCTATAATGATTAGATGTCTTAATTTTTCTTGCTATAAAGTCACATGTGACTTTATAGCAAGAAAAATTGTAAGTATAACTTGTGTTATATTGTATAACTTGTGGACGCCCGCGACTCCGTCCGCGTGGACTACAGAGAAACAAAATGTAGAAATAATCCGGGATAAAAAAAAAGTCCCGGGATAAAAAGTAGCCTATATGTTAAGTGGGACCTGTCACAATATATTCCTGAAAACTGCATCGAAATCGGTTCAACCGTTTCTGAGATTAGCGTGCACAGACGCACAGACAAAAATTTCAAAAATCATTCTTTTGGGTACTACTGCGTTGATAAAGGTCTCCTGTAATATTTTTTCTCATATATCTTCCATGTACAGACAGCGATCCGTTACATTTTTATTATATGTATAGAATAGATGTATGTTAGACCGAATGGTGGTTTATAATAATATTGTTAATAGGAATCTTTCTATTCTAGAGCATTATTTAAAACAAAAATTAGGATGAATAAAAAAACAGGCACTTAAATCGACTCGGTTTACCCCGACGCCAGTCTTGTCTGCCCTACCCCTAGAGTGCAATGTAAAAGCGCGTAAGCGCGGAGGGGCGAGGCGGCCCGCGAGCTGAGAAGCAGGTGAATACAACGCTCACCGCCGCGGCCGAGGCTGGCCGGCGCAGCCAACCAGGAAGCCGAAGGTGCGGTGGTAAGCATTACATCCATCTGCGACGATAAGCTTGCGTGGGACTGCCGGAGTCCCGCAGCGTCAGAGCCGTGACAGAAACCATGCCTGCTGCATGTTTGCTTGTATGCTGCATGCTTGCTTGCATATTGCATGCTTGCTTGCATACTACATGCTTGCGTGCATGTTGTATAGTTGATTAAAACAAGAAAGTTGTTATGGGAAGGTTAGGTCCGTTAGGAGTTACTGTTATAGAAAAGCATTTTATGTCTTACTCGTATAAATATTATAGATCGTGATATTTATAGCAAAAAAATTTAAATCATATTATATTTAGAGACTAGTGGACGCCCGCGACTCCGTCCGCGTAGACTACAGAAAAAACAAAATGTCGAAATTATCCGGGATAAAAACATTTTCCCGGGATAAAAAGTAGCCTATATGTTAAGTGGGACCTGTCACAATATGTTCCTGAAAACTGCATCGAAATCGGTTCAGCCGTTTCTGAGATTAGCGTGCACAAACGCACAGACAAACAGACAAACCGACAAAAAGACAAAAATTTCAAAAATCATTGTTTTGGGTACTATTGCGTTGATAAAGGTCTCCTATAATATTTTTTCTAATACTTATATCTTCCATGTACAGACTGCGACCCGTTACATTTTTATTATATGTATAGATTTCGGTTTTCGGGCAAGTGATATTATAAGACATTAAGTTAGGGCTACTTATCATTCGGACACATGATGATTATGTCACAAAACATTATGAGACATTAGATTAAGGATAAAAAAAATATGAGACAAAATAGAGAACCGAAATTTATATGTAACAAAGATTTTCAATCACGTGCCTGTACGCGAGTCTCTTCTCTTATTTCTTCAGTTATATGTAGAACAAAATTGTGATAGCAAATGGGAAAAGGTAGCTATTCATTTTTTTGAAATGATATTATCAATACCCTGGATGACAAACTACTGATTTGACCGTATTGTAAAAAGCAAAATATTTGAGCTTAGCTTTTCTACTATTAAGTATAACAAATTAAATGGGAAACCCGGAAAATTGCAACTCTTTGGTTAATTTTCTAACTAAGTCGCTGGGAAAATATCCATCTTTATCTTGCTTATTATTATTAATAACATAATTATAATTATTATCATAATTTTAATATTCACTACACTAAACGCCGTCAGTAGGGTAAGTACGAGTATCCGAAGTGCTAGGAATAATGTGGGCGTGATACAGACGTGTAGCATTGTGCGTCTTATCTCAGACTCCGAGATAACATCCGGATGAATAAACTAGCCCGAGCTTATACAAGTGTCGATAAAACTTATGAACTACTACGATATTTATTACCTTAACTTGTATAAAAATCGTTATTTATAAAACATTGTGCTAATGTCCTGTGCTGATGCGGCCCCCTGATTACCTAATTTGCAATAGCAAAGCCGAAGCAAGGCGATAGCGAAAATTGTACAATATTCGCCTTGAAATTTCAAAGTTCCTTTGAAATTCATTTTACGTAATACGAATTTGACAAGCAATCAGCGATTTTTGAATAATTTTCGCTATCGCTTTGCTTTTGCTAGTTAGGTAACAAGGGGGCCGGGCTTCATTAGAATATTTTAGCTGCATCTCCTTCCGTGCATGTCTTAAGAATCGACTAAGGAATTAGGGCGATGAGCTAGAAACTTGTCTCTGATCATTTACATCTTGCTCCGCCAATCTAAATCGGCATAAGCCTAACTCGTTACGTTCTCACCTCACACGTAGGTATACCTAAGATAAGTACCGAACAAAAACTCCTAGTTATAGGATCTTATTCGTGTCCCTGCAGATCTACCTACATCCTTTATGGACAAATAGGTAAACAATTATGACGTGTCCAGAAACCGCAAAGGAAGTCGACAATGGAAAGGCAAAAACGCTAAAGCGCCACCACGTCTGGTGACTTTAGGGTTTTTGCCTTTCCACTGTTGAAATGTAAAAACACTACAATGCTGCTTATAGGTAACACAGGTAAAATGAAACTTATCTTACCTATGGTATATTTCTAGCTACTCTAAGAAAGACCTCAAACTCGCGTTCCCCTATTGCAGACAATAAATAAATAAGAAATGAAATATGTAGTAGGTATTTAGAATTTATTACTATCAATATACAATACAAGATGACAGAGAAATGTGACAAAGACTCTAAATCTGGTTGCTTAGTATTTTGGTTTTTTCGGAAAGTTGCAACCTTGCGTACCCCTGGGGGTACGTGTACCACTAATTGGGAACCACTGATCTATAGGTTACGAAGAGTCTGCATCAAACATCTAGATTTTGTAGAATGGTGGGTATATCAGTTTCTAATCACGAGAAGAACTTATCAGCAGGATCAACAGGCAATGAACGTTCTGAATCACAATGCTTCCTTAATCAGATTAATGAAGCAATTAGGTAGCAATTCGCAGAGGTCTGGAGGTCCGGTGACGGAAGCGACAGATTGTCTCGTTTACGTGACGCTGCCCACATCCACAGCTACATGATAACATCGATGCATAAATACTCCTTTGGATATGTTGATTGTATGAACAACTAAAACTAAGAGCTTTAAGAATACAAGGATAGGATCCTCCAAAATAGATCATCACATCAATACATATTGTTAAAAGCCTGAACTTGTAAACTATAAGAACGTGGCAAAGTCAAGCAGGTATCTACTTGACTTCACTTCAATTATATAATTTTTACGTGCACACTTTTATGGCAGAAATACATACTCACTCATTAAGTTCACAGGTTATTTTTCTTTGGTTTACTTTTCCCTTTTCGTTGCGCAGAGGTCATTAGCAACATTCTCTTCAATAGAAACTTTTAGGTCCCATCTTTCTTATTTATTTTACTCACTATCTTTACAAGTAAGTAATCTTAACTTTAAATATGATTGTTATAAAGTAGGCTTTCTCCATTAACAAGTGGTTATCGAACTTAAGTATAATGTAGTCTAATCCTGCCGTTTTAGGCAGCTTAGTGCTTGCTTATACCTTATCGTGACTTCGTTAAACCTTTTGAAAGATATCTATTACATTTTTTTTTTAAATATGCATGTCAAATACCACATCCACTGATTGCAAATTGTGGTCATATTGTGTACGTAAATGCTGCCATCCTCAGTTCTAGATCAAGTCATTCCGCTGATTATTTCTTTTGGAGCCACATCGTGTGCGCTATGGCGAATATTTACCGTGCTCTATGTTTTGGTAAGGATAACTTTATAATTAGTACTAATTAGAATGTTTTCTCATAAGATTAAGTATTTAATAGATAAGTATTTGAGGTCTGGATCTGCATCAGTTTTACTGCGAGAAGGTATTCTATTTCAAATTTTCCTTTATTTTCAATCCGGCTCTTGTTTACCATTTATTTCTTTGCTTGTTTAGTTGTTGATGTTGGGTGTAAAATGTATGGAACTTTTTTAACGCCAGGTTTGATATTAGCAGTATGCGCACTATCTAAGGTGCATGAGAAACAAACATGCCAAGAATTCACAGAAGGAACCCACTTCGACGACAGCCAGGCCTATGGAACCTGGCATTTGCTTATGTTCCCAGTAGACAACATTACTAGCGACCAGCAATGTGTGGGATTCAGGCCTATTACTCACCAGGTAAGTATTGTTTGCTTTCTTTTGGTTCTGGGGGTAGAAAGAGCTTGTTTATTATATATTAACATCCTCATACTATAACACAAAATATAGGAAACAGGGATATTTTTATTTATATGGTAGGAAGATAGTATCGCTACTTAGCGATATTCTTACCCATATTCTTACAGGTAATTTCTTCCTTGAGAGCACTCAGGTTAACATGCGAGTAGGGTACTTTGTATTCTTTAACATTCAGTCCACATTGCAGTCGACTGCTGGACGTAGGCCTTCCCAGAACACGCCACAAGGCTCGATCTCGACGCGTCGAACGCTACGCTTGACGAGGCGCGATCTCCATTCGAGAACCAGCTTACTCCACATAGTATAGTAGTGCTTTGAAATTTGACTTAACGATTATTTATATGAAGTGGGAAGCTACATTTATTTAAACTTACCTATACAGAGTATCTTAATCAATTAATTAATTATGTTATCAAAGGAACGAAAGAATCTCTCCGACCATTTTGACAAATACGTGGAAAACCTGAAATGGGAGAACATGACGCTGAAAATGGAGATCCCGTGCGATAGGAAGGTCAGCAAGTTCAGGACCCATTACTTCCTGGAGCGGCTGGAGGACAACGGCTCCTACAGGGCTATGAAGATATCTTCAATGGGTAATATAGACTTTTAACTTTTTATAAACTGGGCTGTAACTACTTATTATTATTACCTACAGGTGTATGAGATTAATCCAAAGTAGGTACTCACTGAAATAATAAATGAAATCAAATAACTTTATTGCATATACTTGTAGTAGGTACTTGTTAGGTTTTACAAACTAGACAATAGGTAAGTACATTATAGGTATACTATACCTGTAGTACAGTACCTGAAGGTGATCAAGGTAAATAGCCCACCAGAACTTGTCTACGAAGACTCTTATTTTTTTCTAGATCTGACTCAGGATTGCTCAGGATAAGAAGTAGGTAAATATTTAAATATTAGTTCCTCGATTTACAGGTAGTGCAAAGGAAGGCGACTTGCCTAAGCTCCACCGTTACCCAATGAGTCTGAAAATGGTGGAAAGCCAGTACCTCGGCCTGATGGACTGTCACGAGCATTACGTTTTCCTCATGGGAAGGCTGCCCAGTCTCACAGGCCTGGACGACCGCTTAGACAGATTGGTAAACCCATACTGGGCTGAGCAAAAAAGCAGAGAGCTTGCCAAATCGAAACTCTTCGAAACACAGTAGATAATTATTGGGTAAGCGTTGCTAATAGGGCTAAGTTCTCGCTTCTCACTTAGGCTGTATTAACGATGGATACGCGAATGGAAAGGACTAACATGACGCTTATGGACCCAGTTATCAAACTTAGTTTAGACCTAATAAAAAGGTGTTGTGAAGTGTGTGTTATTATTTACTAATTTTACTATATTAGCTATTTATAATAGGTACTACACTTATGAGCCTAAATGCAAGAGTCTAGTATGAAATATCTAGTGGATGGTTATTTTTTCAGGATAAAGATTGTATGTCGCTAATAGTCGCTATTCAGTGACTAGACGAACTCCTTTGCATTAGGGCTTGCAGTGTCACATATTAGGTATATAAATTGGTCCTCTACGAATAAGTAGGTACCTATCTACAGTTGGCTATCATATCTGCAGCTGATTATTTCACTACACAAAAGCTACTTAGTTTTAAGTATACCAAAGCTACATATTTTTCTTATACATCTTCATAGGATATATGAAAATTCATGATTGTGCCTACCCCTATTATGTCATACCATCATAGGCGCAAAAGGTGCGAATGGTGCACAGTTCAAGTAAAATACAAATTGAACTGGATCAACGTTTACACCAACGCGAACGTGTCAAGCTATTTTTATAATATCGATAAAAATCTATTTTTTGGTACAGAAATTGAAGTCAAATGACGTAAACAAACAATTAAAATGTAATTTTGTATAGAGGGTGCGGACATGGCAAGGGGTCGAAAATTTACCCCCAGTGTGTGAACGTAAGTGGAATTTATATCAAAGTTACTTACATTTCGAGAAGGTGAAGTGAAATACTCCGTTTAATTAATATAACGGATTTTGTCTGCGTATACGCAAATGGTTGAACCACGTTTGATGTAAAAATTCTCATGTTTAAGGTGAGTTAGACCAACATACATATTTGTAGGCAACTTTATAAATATTTACATACCTTCATATATATAGGTACACGGCTCTGCTCCTGAAATGGGGTAGCCAGCTCTGCAGGAACATACCTAAAGGAGATCCCATAGCTACCTTTAGTATGTCGGGGACAGATGTAAATGGTCAATGACAATTTGCTAGCTTATCGCCTGAGGGAATGCCCGAATTCCCTAGTCGACTCTTACGACATGCACGGAAGGAGATGCAGCTGATGTATTATAGTGAAGCCCCGCATCAAAACATTTTGTTCAGTAAATAGGTATAAGATTACCACCAAAAGTATAAATACTAACAAGCACGACATGCGGTACCTACCTACACCACAATTTTATACTTATCTAATAACACAAAAACATTTTATAGTTCAAACATAATTACTGCACATGTCCGGCTTAAAATTAGAACAAATACCAAATAATGACGAAACCTATAGCAACCCATTATTCCACCCCATACAGCGGTACAAACCCCTACATTTAAACTAAAGTACCACTCAAATTAAGTGTGGCTCGATCAACAGTCATTTTCGGTTACAATTAACCACACATTTGAGTGAAAAGTCAACCACCACTCGAATTGATTTATTGTATCCTACAGTTCCGCCATTTTGAGAGACTTTTTAAATGAACCCACTGCGCTAGATCACTGGATATGCCCTCATTTTCATAGGTCCTACCATTAATGTATGTTCTTGTATTACAGGATATGCACAGTTATTCACTGTAACGTTTCTTTACCCAGTCCTTAAGAACTATTGCAAAAAGTGACATCTTGTTTAAGTAACTTACCTATTACGTAGGTAGGTATGCTAATAATAAGTTCTTTATAACTTCCTTTAGTGACAATTTTACCTATCTAAAAACCATGCTAAGTACGTAGAAAAAGCTGTCTAATATCACATTTCAATACATATAGGTACATTATACAAATTGCATAAAATTAGTAGCAGTTTGAGTGGGGGTAAAACTACTTAGGATTACCTAATGGGTAGATAGATATTATGTATACTTACTTACTTATTATTATGGTAGATGACACAAGCCATCAATCCGCATTCATCTTAGTGAAAATTGGCAGCTCTTAGTAGACACGACCTTATGTCAGACCCAGAATATTATTTTTCCTTGGCCCGTAAGCTATCCAGTCCAGTTTTATATCCGTGTATGGCGTGTGCCAGTAAAGCGAGGGTGCTGCGCTGTTCATTTGTCTAAACTCTGTAGCAGTTGGAAGGGCCCTTGTGCTGGGAAAGTGTTGCTCTTTACAAAGTTAAAACCACTCGAGTTCGAGGAGAACTGTTTTATCATCGCTAGCTATTGTTTGGAAATTAACAGGGAGATATCGAACGGTTAAAAATTATTATGTACTTAAACTCTAACTGCAACTCAAATGAATAATTATAATAGTGTGACTTGTACCTATTAGGTAGGTATTTGACTGTCCATATATGTAGAGTCAAGTTCATAATACATATATGAAGTTGGGCTGAGAATTAGGCACACAAAAAATATAAAACATACATAGATAGAGTTTGGGTAGTAGAGGTAGAGATACATTTAGGTACCTTCCTGAGATTGCGAGTAACAGACATGGATTTTATTTATATATTTATATTGCTATATAGGTAGGTACCTAGTAAGTATGTACACCTACCTAGGAAAGTAGGTACCAACTACCTGCCTACGTTGTGTTCTTTGTGTGGTTCTAGTTCTGCCTACTCGTACCTAGGTAACTACAGTTTACAGGCCACACATAAAACAAAATTAAATATTACTTACCTACTCAAATCACACAAACCTGGGTAAAAACTGAACTAAACAACCATGAAACATTGTAATACTTATAATAACTTACATGTTCCAAGTTCCACTTTCAGCAAGTCATTAGTCAGACGTCGGAGCACGAAATGGTTGTTTCAAACTTATTATTAAAAGTTCAAATACTTACTAATAACCGCCGAATTAACTCGATACAAATCTCTGCAGTGGTAATGTGTATTAAAAACGTAATTTTGAACTGTTTGCTCTGGTATCGATGGAAAAGTTTTTCAATTACGGCCCAAGAAATGTAATAAAATTTAGATTAAAAAATAATAATGCGCACTTATGTAGGCAAGAATTTGTTTGTAATAGTGGCTGTGGAAAGAAAATTCTGATTTTTAAATTAGTTCTACTTTCTTGGCAATGTGTTCAAATTAGAAATTAATTCGAGTTTAGAGTTACAAAAGCCTTAATTTTAGATTTTGAGATCCACAAAATATACTATAGGATTGACTATAGGTAGATAAACAAAATCAGCCATTGAAATTATTGATGAAAACAGTTATTGTTTTATTTTGCAATAAAGCATCTATTTCGATCAATAGACAATTACTCAATTTCCATCGAAACTAAATGGAAGTACCTAAAAGCAATAAAGTTTGAGGTTGCTGTACATTTGGCGTGATTGGACATTTACTAACCGCACACCTGCAATTAGGTAGATATGTTACAAGTTACGAACATTATAATTGTTGGGAAAATTCGGAATGTCCGGGACCGTAATCAGAGGGTGACTTTCTGCCTTGTGGGAACTCGCCTATTGCCAATTAAATTAGACAACTGTTTAATTATCCCCGATTGTTCTAATACGACCCTTGTACCTGTCACTCATATAGTTTCTTTCTACTCATTATAACACGTTTTATACAACTACACCGTAATAGACCGTGATTTTATAGTCAAATTGGGGGTTTAATAAGTCGGTCCTTAATTTTTAGTAGAAGATAATTAAGTAGGAATTTGCTGCTTGTTTTTTAGTAGGTCGTACCTGTCTACGTTGTTTTTAAGACTTCAAAAGCTAAAGTGACATAGATACACCTCTTACAATCAACTAAATTATGCACCCACTTTTCATCAGTGTGTATGTATAAAACCATCCCTAACGATACCTAATTAAAGTTTTCCCTAACTGTAGCCTTGTTACCTACGTAATTTTAACTGGTGGTTCTCCGTGAAAGGGTGGCATTTAACGATAAATCCAACGGATTAACATACATAATCGGTTCTATTACAGTACCTACGATAAGCAAAATATGCTTTGCTATGATTTACTAACCGCTATCGTGACTGTGGCCTGTTTAAGCGCGATAAATGGACTCTACAACGCCAAATATGTAAAACGCGGAGTCAGGTCGTTTGTACGATTTACAAGGTAATTTTCATTATAACCCGTGTTCCTACTAAGAGATTTATACCTACAATGATTAGCCTACCTACCTAACTTTATTTAGTTTTCAGGTAGGTAGGTAGGGTAGGCAGATATAGGTAGTCAGAGAATGGGCAGGTTGATGTAGAGCTAGATAAATTCGAAAAGATCCTAAAAAATTTGGTGGCACTTATGTATCTACCTACCCTATAGATACCTAAGTTTATTTGATTTTCAGGTAGATAGGGTAAAACAGCTTAGTCAGAGAATAGTCTGGTTCATCTAGAGCTAGATAAATACGATAAGTTCCCAGATAGGTACAGGAGGTACTTGTGCCTAAATATATCTACCTTCGTCTGGCTACCTATGCCTACTTAGTAAAACTACCAGGTAATCTAGGTAGGTCCTACATAGACAAATATAGATCCTTCTTAAGTAATCATCTAAGTACTTTTATAGATGAGCAAGTTGGTAATCAGGTAGGCCCCCTGATTACCTAATTTGCAATGCCGAAGCAATGCGATAGCGAAAATTGTACAATATTCTTCTTGAAATGTAAAAGTTTCTTTGAAATTTATAATACGAATTTGACAAGCAATCGGCGATATTTGTACAATTTTCGCTATCGCTTTGCTTTTCCTAGTTCGGTAATAAGGCGGCGGATTGTTAAATTGTCTCAGTCGAGAATCCTACTTACCTACCTATGTCTAATAATAACACAGTAATTGACCAATCTACTACGATCCCACCAAATATAATAAGACAACTCAAACACAATCATTCCCAATTTCGGCTAGGTGCCTCCTAATATCATACGAATTACAAGCCATCGAGTAACAAACCGAAACTAAGTACAGTTGAACGTTTCCGCCTAGGACTGGAGCCATTACGGCGGAATAACGTGGTAAAGCCACTGAATAATTTGATAGGAAAAGATTGATACAACAATCACACGTAATCAGAATCGTGTCGGGGCTATTAGGCCTCTGTAGGCCGACAGAGGCGCCGCAGGAGCGCATCTCACTGCCGACGATTTAATCAAGACACTCCTAATGGCTTTCTCTCTTCATTAAATTGTAATAATGGACAATGTTTTTGTCTTTTCGGGTTTTATTGGGCGTGTCCGGTATATAATATGCCGGTATGACGGATGTTTTCTTGCCTGAATGTGCGGTAGCTTTGTCTGCGGTTCTGATGAGATGAGGTTTGCTTATAAAATATAACAGTCCTAGTCCATGGTCTTTATTACTAATTTATATCCAAAATGTGCGAATACAACAGAAATGAAATGGTTTGTTGGTATATTTTAGGTATTTGTGTTTGCGCACACACTTGTGCACTATAATATCTCCTGCGTACCTGGCCAATCTCTGTAGAGATTGGTCGCCTTGGCCGAAATACGGTCGGAGATCATCATATTTTAGACAGGTACCTACCACCTAGAAGAAGCTTGTTGTCAATAGAGATAAAACCTATTAATAAATTTGTTGCCTGTGTGTTGCAGCCTACTCGTAACAGTCTTCGGCCAACTCACTCAAGCTGGAGAGGCGGCGTAGGGTGCTTAGACAATGTCACATCGTTTTGTTTAGCCTTAGCCAAACCCTGAAGTCTGTTGTCGTAACGCTCCAACCAATAGCGGAGGCTTCATCACGTGATTTGACGAAACGTTTCGAAGAACCTCTATCGACTCGATCGAAAAATAATTTTACTATTTCGCTCAAATGGGGGAGGCCTTTGCCCAACAGTGGGATACGGAATAAACTATCTGCATCTTTTCGTTCTGGCTAGGATGCTTATTGGTGGACCATCGGTTACCTCAGTCCATGTTCTCCTTCAGTCATTTATAACGTAGTCGCGGTATTGCGGGACGAGGGTATTTAGCTATCTAGTATTTTTCCTTAGGTATTGTTAAATAAAACAAATCATATAAAATTTCATTCTATTCACATTTATTACAACAAAATTGTATACAAATAGGTACACAAAGTATAATTTATAATTTATATACACATAAATAGCCTGGCACGTGAGGGAGGAATGTAAGTTTACAAGCGAGAGCCACGGAAGAAGTATCTACAAAAAATACAACGTCGGTATCTGTGCTTTACAGAGTTCATACAAAATAGATGCCAGTAAGTAAAACGAATAGGCTCAAATAGAAAATGATTGTCATTACACGCGTATAACTAGCTAACAAGGATAACATAGGGCTAAAAGACTTGCCGGCCTGTGAGGCAGAAAATATCTATGGAATGTACCGAGTAAGGTACCGGAGGAGCGAACTTTTTAAAGTACAGCCGAATACTCTAGATTATAAATAAAACGCTAGTTTAATCTCGATTTGAACCCTTGCTAATTCAATCTAGAGGGTGAACCAGGGAAAGAAAATACATAACGCGTATAAATAATTCGTTGTCAATTACGTGAACTTCTAAATTACCTACAACTAAAATATCTAAAAACTAGACAACTGCCCTTTGTTCAGTTATAATAAATAAGTACATATAGGTGCACTGTATTTCTCTTACAAACAGTTCATTTTGCAACAGAAAACAATAGCAAAATTTAATTTTCACCAATAATCCTAACTTAGTAGCTGTTGTGCATAAGCAGTTACTGAAACTATATAACCAATTTTTACTTCTTCATAATAGTAATAAATAACGAAGAAAATCTGCGCCCAAGAATTTAACTCTATATTTTCGATAGAATTGGATGTATAAATCTAAAAAGTTTTTATCAAATTCCAAAACTAAAGGGTAGGTACAAATGCAAATTTTCCCATACCACGTGCCAGGAAAGTTTTAAATGCAACTATGTACCTATATATGAATAAATATAGACGTAGTATCACCATTATAGTGCTCTTACTAGTCTATTGAAAACATTAGTTTGCTTCGAATGTACCTACACTTCTAATATCAGTCCAATTGCTTTGCTAAAAACACCATTCAACCCATACATAAGTCACTGAGGTAAGTATGAATAATTCTTTATATAGATGGGACCAAGTGAAGAAATGTCGGAACCTATTTCTTAAATAGGGTTAAACTAGCTATGTGGCATCGGCAGAGTAGCACCATCCTATGTTCGCCCGTTTGCGCGCATTGTTATAAGACGATTAAGACAGGCAGGTGGGTATCGGCGCCTCCCGTGTTGACAACATAGGCCAAAAATCACACTGCAGTCACCAACCCGACTTCCCAGCGTGGTAACTATAGGTATAAACCCCCCTATGGCAGTAGCCATGTAGCGTGTCCTGGAGGAGGCCTACCGGCTTACTTCAAGAAGTAGGTAAGCTGCAATAGGCTGATGTATGTATGTGTATAATCTATTCATATTCCATGTTTGTGCCGTTTAACACATGGAGATGCTCATCTGTGGGGTAAGCACGAACCTTTTTACGCGGCGTAACGCTAGCGACTCGCTAGCAAAATCTATGTGATTTGACAATTTGACGATAGCGTTACGGACTATCGAGAGGTTCGTGCTTACCCCTCTGGCTATTAAAGGTCTTTCATATCTGAATTTTCTTTAATAAAATTAAGACAGTTGACCCTCTCCACTTGGTCCTAACTGTATAAATGGTAGGTACATCATTTACGAATAATAAACGAATTAATCAGCTAACAGATGTACCAAATCTATTACAATGCAATTATTTATTTAGCTATTGTCTACTATTCTAATTTAACGTTGTCATTTGCCGTTTTAAAAAAACACTAAAATACTTTCTTTGTAAATATAGAGTGCATATTCTATTAAATCTCAAGATAACTATTTTTCTATGAATTTTCATCAACATTAACTTCATAGAAAACATTTTATACTTACAATGACTAAACACTTACATTTAAATACACCGTCATCATAATAAACTTAGATCAATGCGTATAAACAATATTATTCCATCCCACTATCATGAAATTTTATTTCACGAAAGCAATGAGCAAAATAAGTTAGGCATTGCTTGTACGTTTATTAAATGTCCTTATGATTTTTTGATAAGTAGCTTTAATTGCTTTTGTAAGTCATATACATTTATATAACAATAACCATACCTTCGTAATTATTAATAGTAGGCATAAGTGATGTATGTACATAATGTCTATCACAAGGCGGCGTGAATGCGCTCAAAATGGCCGACCATTTTGCGGGCGCTCGGGTAGCTTCGGTGGCGCGTTCGGCATCGGTCGGCTGCAGAAATAAACAGGCATTAGTAATCATGAAACATATTATAGTATTATGTTTATCTACAATAGGGGTAAGCTATGATGGTCAGTGATGTTGACACTTATATCTTTGTAATTATAAATGTGTCATATCTACTTTATTTCATACATCTTCAGCAACACTTTTCTGACCATCATAAACTTGCCACTACTATAATAAAATTTAATACAGCAATTTACTTTACAGTGAAAACATAATAGCTTGAAACCCACAAGACGCCATTTAGATTTAAAAAGTATATATTACATTAGAAAAGCTTTATCAAGTTCTTGTGTTTTCAAACATAATGTACAGTGATAAAACATTCAGTGAAATACCTAAAATGTTAATTAAATATGGAAAAGCTGATGATGCCTAACTATGGCATAAATGCAAAGCCTTCATACACCATGCAATTACTGACATTGACATCAATTTAATAGATGTATTGTATATTTACTTAATATGTATAAATGTATGTACAAATAGATCTTTATAGATAGTAAAAATAAAATATTTTATACATATAAACCTAATAATATAGAAACATGCAGCCGTTCCGTCTGACATTAGCAAATAATTTCATTCCATAAAAATTCCATATTCAGCATTTACATATGTCATTCATAACAAACTCAATACATGCGCTATAACTCTTTCACCGACTGTATTTACATATTATACCAATGCAAATCAAAAAATTATTTTAATTATCTAAGGCTAATAATAATATTTACAATCTACCACGAATCAAACTCAGCTTACCTAATATAACATCCCGGTAAGTAGATACAGTATAAATGTTATCCAAATAAAATGTTAGTGAATATTATGAAGCCAACTCAATCGGATCAAAACTACTGGAATAAATCAAACATCTTTATACACATATAGCGTTTAATTACTCTATTTATACAGCATAAGATTAACAATATTCATAAACTATATCAAATCCAACAATCACTGCCTATACCTTTTTCGATGGTACTACCGCTAGTAACAAGAGAGCAAAACATTAGATGATTAATTTCGTTACCTAATTTTAATTTATTTTCGCTAATATTGATTATACAGAAATGGTTAGAATAAGATTTATAAACTTGGATCGAACATATAGGAACTCTAGTGCTCTGATGCCCTAGCATTCAACAATGTGGACTCGAAGGCATCAGGAATCAAACCCGTGGTCAAAAATAAAATGATCACGAACCAATGGTGATGATAACGAGCTAACTGACGCAAAGTGCGTCATTATGGTGATGAAAATGTTTTTTTTTTTTAATATATGAACGTTAATAAAATTATTAAAACATTCTAATAATTGACCAGAGGTATTGCTAACAACAATACAAATACAAGAGAACTTTTTGAGCTCATCCATTGAAGTACAATTTAAAACATTATAATCAATATCTAATGATCTCAACTACATGTTATATTTTGAGATAAGTTGAACTATTATATAGTCAGATTAAACTGGGGCAAGTGTTTACGTTGTGCTCTCACTAAAGAGGTCCGAAGAGAAACGCGTGTAAGAAAGACCGTCCTAAGCTACTGAACACCTATATCTCTGACGCGAGGCGGCGCGGCTATCTACGACAAAATGGCGGGTGCACGTAGTGTGCACATCTCCTAGCACATTTATAAAACAGTATAATGATATGCTCTTTTTGATTCTCCGACAAGAAAAATCAACTACGTCATACAATGTACATTTAGCTTAAGCTGTCGACCGAACGTATATAACATTTACAATTTATTAATTAGGTAACATAAATTTTTAATTACAAGTCCCATAACAGTCCCAATTACAATAATATCGTGGTCAAATACATAACCCGTATAGGCAGATATTCGGATTATATACTTTATTACATACATATCATAAACTAATGTAAAAAATATTTACTTTATGATTAATAAAGCACTCTGAACAATAATTTCATCCGCATTTAATACTGAACATTCGTAATTCGTCTTTATACATATTTCTTTATGAAATGGAATGTAATATTTTTTACATAACAGCAGATTGAAAAGGTAACCATCCACATACCGGTTCCCACTGTGTGTTTGTCTGTGTCTTCAAATTGATCATCCTTCAAGGTCTCTAGCACTAAATCTAATCTACCTTCCCTTCAAATGAACACTCGATAGATGCCTTGAGCATTATTATTGCTAAATCCTTTTGAGCAATATAATTTTTCCGTCAATAACAATTAATTAAGGGTCATTTTAGTCAGAACCGTAAAACCGAAACCTATATCGAACGATTGATGAGATCCAAGTATTTATCAATAACATGCGAAAACATTTCGAATATAACCTATCAAATGTCGACTCTGCAACATCAAGGATTAGAAGTGTTAATACAACTTTATATGGTTACTTTGTAAGCGATACAGTACTATGCGCTAGATGAGTGACATACCGAAAGTCAGCATTCCTTTACCTTGTCAAAGTCAGTCAAATTGTCAAACACATTACATGAATACGTGTGTCATGTACCTGTACATATTGGTATATCGTCTGAATTTGTTGTTAACCGCAATCTATAGAAATGTCGGTAATTTCAAAAAAATCATTACAGTAATTCTTTATACGTTTAGATTCATTATCAGTCTTTAGCTTTCACTTGTATTTAGGTATCAATGTATCAAAGTAATACATATAGTACCTATAGCCTTTATTTACCAGAGACTTTAAACAACATAATCTAAAGTTCAACATCTCATGGTTTCATAATAATGTCAAACAGCCACACAGCGGTCAAAAAGTTGTTATTATGAAGTTGTAAAGTTAGTGAATTAAGATTATGATTCCTGCGTAGGTACGAGGCAAAACAATCACGGAAGCTGACAGATTATACACGTGGCATTCCAAAACGATATGGTCACATGATATTTGTTTAATATATTATTTTACCGTAGATGAATGTGATAATGTACCACTGGGTTCCGAATCTCAAATCACTATAACCAACACTTCAACACATATACTTCTTAAAAGTTAAGTATATGAAGGATACAAATCCTAGTTTCCATATACAAACGTAGTTTTTTATAACACAATAATTACCATGATCATTTGCTCCAATTTGCTCCATAAGAAATATAATCTCGACTTTTAAATAATGAAATAGGCAAAATGAATTTCTTTTTGGTGCAAACAAACATATTTGATAAAACATTAAACATTTTTCCATTTTCAAGAAAAACCACTTTGTGTGCAAACTAGGAGTAACCTCAGTAAATAATTTAAAACATATTTACTATCTATTTAATATATAGGTAACTGAATAACCTGAATAGTGATTCAAGATCCAAAACGTTAAATTGACGAGATCGCTTCGAATGCAAGAGACCACGCGTGGCACTTATAGCGGACACAAACATGTTGTTTACTTGAATCTGGCGAACGCAGAGCTGAGTTCGTTCATGGCGGCGCTGGCGACCGCTTGGGTCACCGCCTGGTTGACTTGTTGGCGCATGTGCGGCGGCAGTTGGTTCACTGCGCCGATCGCCGCACTCGCTGCGCTCGCACCGCCCGGACGCCTGATATACATGGGCACGGTGAACAGACACACTTGCATGGAATGAACTCGAAAATAAATAAACTACAGTGAAAACCTTGTATGGATAACAATGGATTGTAGCATGAAATTATGAAGACTTGTTGATTCATCATCATCATCATCGTGGGCCTATTTCCATCTATGATCAGATGATTTAAGCAGTTTTTAAACATCACTTGATGATTAAACGTTGTAATAAACTTGTCGAACAGTTACGAAATCGTTGTAATAATTCATTGATATTGCTGTAAACTGTCATAAATAAAAACAATTATGACACAAAAAGCTGTCACAGCTTCTCTGTAAGACATGTTTGAGTAATGTAACTGCCATAATATACGTACATTATAGAACCGTAATAATATTTTTTTTACATTGTTGATAAATAATATACAAAATTCTTACAGGGCAACTGTGAAACGCGAATTGAATGATGACGTCATGCCAATAAATAGTGCCTCTAAAGTAATTCTACTTAACCTGTACTATCAACTAATGACATCAATGAAGGAAGGATAGTTTGAAGACCACGCAAACAGACAAACACTTGTATTAATCAAAATATAAACAATTACATGCAGTGCTTTGTTATAATCACAATTATAGAACTTATCATAGATTTGTGTTCCTATTGAAATTGATAAAAATAATCCTAATAAGATAATACAGGTTCAATAACCCATAGGAGAAGATAATGTATATTCATTAGATAGTATTAATAGACACCTATATGGACTTTTAAAGGTATCTTTCCGTAGACAGTCTGATCTATAAATTAATTCCATGAATTCATGTATAAAAGACTTTTTTGTTACATTTGTTTTCTAAATAATTTTGGTATAATGAATTCACTATTTCAGATAATCCATGTCAAGAAAATATTTCAGCTGTCCACAGAAGACATTTCAAGCAAATATATTATTCTTCTACAAGTTACACAGTAAACTTCATTTATATTTTAATATTAATATTTGGAAGCAACAATCTTTTAGACATATCATAAGTTTTTAAACATTTACATAACTAATAGTATTTATATATAACATTATTTATAATTTCTCCGTTATGTATTTGTTAACTTATTACAGTTAAAATGGTAACATAAGTGTTCTAGAGTTATATAGTTGAAGTTATCACATAGGCAGGTGTTAGGGTCTCGCGTAAATGTACTAAGTTAACAAGCTTGAAGAGTTAGTACCTTAAGTTCGTACATAACTTATGTTAGTTAGTTAGTGACCTCCGGGCCGCAGCTTAGCGCCGCCTGCGAAACAAACCAACACTCAGCATTTCTGCACCACTAATACCAAACATCACCATCAATCATTATCAAACTTAAAAAATGAGGTTAGATATGAAATAGTTTGGAATATTTCCGTAATTCCAAGTTAGTTTGTTTAACTAAAAAATATAACTTAGTTTTTATGTAGCATTATTATGGCTGTTACATCACCCACACATCTGCGTTGACTGTTAAAGCATAGCACACCGACAAAAAATTATATATTTTGTTCATGGTTACTGCAGTAAAATACCAAATCAAACATTGGTACAAACATATTCCTATATTAAATCTTAGATACATATAAATAATACCAAACTACATTTAATAGAATAACGCAAAATGTGCGTACACCATAACATAAATAAATATAATAAGTTTGGCCTTGACGTGTATATAACAAATGTTTTTTTTTTGAAACTCTTTATTACACGTCACTGTTAAATAAACATTGCGAATATTGACACAATGGCGTACTCATAAAGGTAAGCAAGTTTTAAAAAAACTATGAAGTTAATATTTAGTATTCCTTGATATGACAAACATGAGTTGTTTTTATTCGCAGTGTAAATTCAACAAGAACATCAAACACTACTTAACCAACCTATCCCTCCCATATCGCTGGAGAACAAATATAAGAGAAACAATAGCCCGCTCAAGCCATTTAGGCGCATTTTGTCCAAAAGTATAGCGAGATATCCTAGGTACCAGTTCGAATTACACTTATCTTAAATAGGGTTATCAAAAACCCTTTTACCTCCTATCAACAAAGATACTGACTGGACCAATGAGGGATTTTCTGACAACTATTAAAAGTAAAAAAATTTAGTTCAAATCACCTGGATAGATGGCGAGAGCGCATCACCTACTTTAATCCCCCCCTCACCTCACCCCTCAACCAAAGACATCAATAGTTCCTAAGCACTATAGATAGACGAAGCAGACTATAGTGTGCTGTACACGTCCGACTAAAAATCGGTCCGCTAGGAAAAACAAAGATATGGCAGATACCTTAGCATTGCTTGCATCTCTGCTAAATTAATCTACTACACGATCGAATCAATCTACTCTACTACACGAGGAGTACGGAGAAGGACATAGACTACATTCTGTAGTTCGCGCATATAAAGTCACGGGCAACAGTAGTCATTCATAAACTTAAGTTTGTTTAAAAAAAATTAAGTAGGTATCATCTCGTATTAAGATTAGAATCTGATACTATTAACCCCATGTAGCAAAATCCAACTTGTTACTTGCTATGTCTCCTACTTGTATGCTATGCTACACCGTCTTTGGAAAACCGACCGGATGATTTATTGTCGGCTGTACACAGTCTGGGTGTGTAGCCAGCTTTAGTCATCAGTGCACAGTCTATTCACGGAACTATTACTATCCTTAAAGCTGGGAGAGGTGAGGTGAGGGGATTAGGGCAGGTGATGCGCTCACGCCATCTATTTTTGACTGTTATTTTAACTTGTCAGAAAATCCCTCATTGCGAATTGGAATTTGACATAATACGCCTAAACGGTAAAATGCCCTAAACAGGTGTTTTCAGTACTTGTTTAACGGCCAACTGCTTTACTAGAAATCAAATTAGGAGATAGTTGATTAAGGGCAAATTATTCTAATGGTCAGATAGCCTAGAATAAAGTTAATGCTGTCTCTATCTTCATGAAATTTAAGAGAAAGACAGCATCAACATTATGCTTCAAATGCCATTTCACCATTGATAAAATCTGCCCTAAACAAACTTAAAATTATGATTCAGAAAACCTGTGGATTTATCTTGATCTCTAGCATTGCAAATAGCTGTACTTAAGTAGGTGCAAACACGACCCGGCGTGTAATGTATCTATACTACGCGCCACTGTAAAGTTAAAACTGCGTGCGCAAAATGAACACCAAAGTGAGGCCGTAAAAAACTACGCCTCTGCCGCATAACATACCCAGAACACGCGGTTGCATGCAACCAAACTACGCCTTATGGCACAAGCAAAACCCACAAGCTAAATAAGGCAAACCATATCTTTGTGAGCGTTTACAGAACCGGCCTCACTTTACTGTTCGCAGAATTTTATTTTCGATTCTTATTTGATCTGAGATCCAATTGTGTGATGTCATGTACAAAGCGTCACGCCCATATTAATCGATTAATTTCAATAGCCCACAGATAAAAAAATAACGTATATCCGTATGGATTTTGAGCGCAATTGTTATCCAGATTTTTGGCATAGTTGTCCGCTGTTATGGTTTTAGTGCCCTGTGCCGATGCGGGGCTTTACTAGAATACATCAGCTGCGTTTTCTTCCGAGCATGTCCTAAGAGTCGACTAAGGAACCCGGGCATTCTCACAAGCAATAAGCTAATTTGTCAGTAATCGTTAACATTTGGCTACCCCATTTCTGGAACACAGCCGTTTCTTTATACATGTATGTTATAGTATAAGCCCCCTGAATACTTATTTGCAATAGGAAAGACAACGCAGCGCAATAGCGAAAATTATACAATAAATATACAATTATACAGTAAAGCAAACTAATGGAATCGGCCCCACTGACGGTTTTGCTCAGCCATACTAAAAAAGTCAGGCGGTTAAAAACCGCGGCGATTATGCCGTAGTGCTGCCTTAGACTATTCGCGTTGAAATGTCGAAATTCCTTTAATATTAAATGTAATACAAATTTGACAAGCAATCAGCAAGTTTTGTACAATTTTCGCTATCGCTTTGCTTTTGCTAGATAAGTAATTAGGAGGCCGGTTTTACAGTGTGAATGTGTTATAGGTGTGAATTCGTGTGTGTACTCACGTGGGGATGAGCGGCGCGGGCAGGCCAGCGGCGGCGGGGCGGCCGGCGGGAGGCGGCGGCGCGGCCCCGCCCGGGCGCGAGGGCAGCGGCGGCGCGGGCCGGCCTGTGCCCGCGGCGGGCGGTGGCGGCGCCCCGCGCTGCCCCAGCGACTCTGTCGATTAACCAGACAACTCGTATCATCCATCTGAGGTCGTTACATCGTTCGTCGGTTTCGATTAATTTAAACAAAATCGATGAAATTCGTACCAACGAGTTATATGTATACCACAATCGGTGGGTGATAAGTATAGGTGGGTAGAGCTAATGGGACATCTCGCCCTCGCAAAAACTAGTCTGCGGGCGAAATGTCATCTTTTAAAAATGTGTGTATATTTTTGTGTCATATTTTTAGAGTACGATGATATGTATGTAGTATTATTTATGTAAGTAGGTATATATACTAGTATCAGTTTACAAATTACATATTTTGTCTATGGAGTATACATACCACGCCCATCCATTTCTAGGTCCCAGCGGGCCCAAATATTGAGTATTTACAAGAGGCAGAAAAACCATCACTTTACGATGTAACGTAACTTGACATAATATGACGTCTCGGATTAAGGTAAGTTCCCACGGTGCGTGATTTCGCGGACGGACGCGGACGCGCCGACGGCTACGGACGGACGCGCACCATAGACGCGTCTGTTGTACCGCGGACGCTCCGTTTCCCACGACCCGTGGTGCGGGCTGGTGCGCGTCCGTCCGTAATATCACGCACCGTAGGAACCCACCTTTAGAGTCCAGCCGCGACTCCAGCCAGTCGTTCTTGATGTAATTATGACGTAGCTTGACATAATATTACATGACGTGTCGTGACGTGGGTTACCTTGTGTGACGGGCGCAGCACGCCGGGGTCCGCCGGGCGAGGGCGGCGACAGCCTCGGATTAGAGTCCAGCCGCGACTCCAGCCAGTCGTTCTTGACGGGCGGAGGTACGGGCGTGCTGACGGTCGCCATGGAAACGTCTCCGATGATGTGCAGCGCCTCCTTGCACGCGTGGTACATGCGCAGCATCTCCTCGCGCTTTTGCGCCTCCTCGGGCGACTCCTCCATCATTTGTGACTGCGAATATGAAAATAAAGGCGTTATGTATGACAATGATTTTTACTTGTTTTGTTAATGTGTCAAGAATGCGGGAAAGTTGAGTCGAGTAAAAGCATAGAGACAAGAGTGTAATAGAGTACAAATATCTGACATTATCCTTGCTTTTGACGTTTATAAAAACGGCACCGACTGTTACTGTTACCTATAGCAAAAAGTATTTCGAGTGTCAAAACCACGTCAAAATTCATAGTAAGTATATGGTAAGTTCAATGGTGGATGGTCCCATTTTTTTTACTTTGTTTCAGATCTGTATACTTCATTCATCTTAGAGTAAAAGAAGTATAGTGGGCTTAGTGTGACTGTGACAACCGAAATGACGGCGTTATGACAAGGATTTTGACTTGTTTTGTTATTGTGTCAAGAATGCGGGAAAGTTAAATTGAGTAAACGAAATAGCATGTGGGATTAGTGTTCAGACATGAATTCGCGTCATGGTACTTAAGTAACCAAAAACTTTAAAAAACACGTCAAAAATGAGAGGTTATGAATTTGGCTGCCTTGTTACATTACGTCATTATACTATAATGTGATTGGTTGGAAAAAACAAAGATCATGAATTCGGCTGTATGTGCCTGTTACTGTTACATTACGTCATCAGGCTATAATGTGATTGGCTGGCCGTGCAATCTCAACACGACCTAGTTCGAATTGTACGAAGCACGACTTTATTTCATTCAACCATTCAGGAACCCCAAAATTGAATAACACCCTGTCGTTTTTGCGTCGGGGGCTAAAAAAGAAACAAGTATCAGCACCCACCTGATCACCAGACGCGTAAAGATGCGCCAACAGTTCCCCATTAATAAAGTCTTTGGCATTGTTGATGATCAGCATCATTATTGTCTTCGGCACGAGATCCCGCGTTGTCTTGGTAACGATACGCATGTACGAGTCTACCAGGTTCCGTATGGTCTCGACCTGACGCTCCAGTTGAGGGTCCATGCTACTCGTCGCCGCACTGTCGGAACCCTGAAATATGGTGGATGATGTAAACGTTGCCTTTGCCAGGAAGAGGCTTAATGCTCCCACGCAGAAGTTATTTAGCATATAACTACTGTGACTGTACATAACGATTTTTTTCTAGAAACTATTATTTAGGCAATAGTTTTTATAAATTTTGTGTGTGTCAGAAATTAACAGCAATTTGTGACATGGTGCACATATAAAACTTTTCGCACTTTTTACGAGTACAAATAATAAGTTTGCTATGGCGTACTCGTATTTATAGAACTTGTACGTGAGAGCATCTCATTAGTCTATTATGCCCGTCATAGATTCATGAATAAAATTGATGTTCCAACATTTGCTAAAAATGAGACCGATTCCAAAAATTCATGTCAAATGACTTTTTAAAATTTTTATTTAAGTGAAGACCAATAATAGAAAATACAAGCAATAAAGTATCTTTTTGTTAAATAGAATGAGGGATTTTCTGACAAGTTAAAATAACAGTCAAAAATTGATGGCGTGAGCGCATCACCTGCCCTAATCCCCCTCACCTCACCTCTCCCAGCTTGAAGGATATCGTAATAGTTCCGTGAATAGACTGTGCACTGACGACTAAAGCTGGCTACACACCCAGACTGTGTACAGCCGACAATAAATCATCCGGTCGGTTTTCTTAAGACGGTGTAGCATACGAGTAGGTTAAAGACATAGCAAGTTGGATTTTGCTACATGGGGTTAATAGTATCACATTATAATCTTAATACGTGATACCTACTTAATAATTTTTTTTAACAAACTTAATTTTATGAATGACTACAGTTGCGTTCATATGCGTGAACTAAGGAATGTTGTCTATGTCCTTCTCCGTACTCCTGTATACTCGTATGCCTTTCCCCATCCCATATTATTAAATGCTACAGATACTTATAACTATTAACCCTCGTGTAGTAGAGCATAGATACCTTTAATTTAGCAGAGATACAAGCAATGCTTAGGTATCTGCTATATCTTTGTCTTTCCTAGCGGACCGATTCTTAGTCGGACGTGTACTATAGTCTGCTTCGTCTATCTATAGTGCTTAGGAACTATTGATGTCTTTGGTTAAGAGGTGAGGTGGGGGGGATTAGGGTAGGTGATGCGCTCACGCCATCTATCCAGGTGATTTGTACTATTTTTTACTTTTAATAGTTGTCAGAAAATCCCTCATTGGAAACTAATGCTTGTTTGTTACTTAACTTTTTTATTTTTGATACCAATTTTTAAGACCCTCCAGAAATAAAATGGCATTAGACCAAAGAACAAAGCCCAGACATATTCAATATAAAATCTTTCACGCGCCCTCAGGATTGTTAATTTTGCTAGAAATTAGAGAACCAAGTTGTTAACTTAAACATTAAAGAAATTGCAATGTGGTTTAGTAATAGTTAGTGGCCCTCAGTACTCACCCGTGATTCACAATAATATTAATAACCGAAACATACAAAGAAACTTCGTGCTGTTAAAAGTATGTGATATTAACCAAACCAAAATATTTTTTATTTCTTGTCCAGCTGGCTGGAACTTTAACACATCTACTGATCAAACATTTTCTATTCTTATGGGGCCAGAAATAGACACTAGATAGGCTATTCCAATTAAGTTTTGTTGACGAAAACTTAACCTTTATACTTCTATGGCTGGAAAGTGAAGCAGATAAAATAAATAAAATAAAAATACAAAAAAGATGTGAAAAGTAAGGGGTTATTGAACGAGATTGTTTGTAATCCACGTCAATACTTAATAAAAAAAAACGTGCAAAGGTTACCTTATGCAACACTTCCTGTTTGAATCTGCATTTTCTACGCTTTTTTGAGATAAGTTAGGTCCAAGTTATTTTTCAGGGATTTATTTTTCGGAAATTTAATTTAGGTCAACAGAAAAGCCTTTCTAGAGTTTATTAGATCCGTGCTACAACTACGTCATGCAAAATGGCGGAACCACGCGACTCACACCTACAAAACCAGGATGATATCGACCTGTCTGCTTGCACCATTCCAAATTGCCAAAACAAAGCTTTAAAAAAACATTAACTTACTTTCTTCCGACTCCCCTCAAAACCCATGGAAGACGGAAACGGAAATAACTAAAAAAGTAAACAAAAAACTAGCAACTCAAAACTTTCTATTGAACCAAAAAAAAACAGTAAATAGCTATAGGTACAACAATCAATGTCGGTTCGCAGTGAAGATATCATCAACATAAAAACTCAATGTCACTGGCCTATCAAAATGTAAAATATAATGTATTCGAAAACCATGCTGTGTGTTTATATATTGGTTTGGTTAGTTCAGTTTGTTAATGACAATAGACTTATAGATACTAAGTTATCAGAGTTTTGTATACGAATTACAAAGGAATCTATTATACTATACACAAAAGAATGTTAAGATAATTTGGAATAATATCTTCTTAGGTCACACATGAGGCGGTAGAATGGCAGGTGTGTTACTGTATTATGCAGGTGTGTTATGGATCTCGTAATCCTATATAAACAAACCTCGTGTCCTTCACTCTGATTAGCATGACAAAACAATACATTCTAGTTTACTATATTGTCAAAAAATGTAGCAATTACAAATCATCCATTAGAATATAAAATATAAAGCAATATATTAAAGAGATCAATTTAATTATATAGTTTTAAGTATATTTTAAAATAATATCGGGGACATAAAGGGGAACCTAGGCAGGACAAAAGTGCAACTTTAGAAACATACCTCTTCTCCATTGGCCGCTTCTGATGTCTTTTCTGGGTAGACTCCTGCCCGGAGAAAGGAAGCCTTCCACGAGTCGACATCATCTTGATTCTCGCACGACAATTCCAATTGTTTATAGTCCTAGAAACATAATTGACCTCTTGTTAGTTGCACGCTTAATTTTCATTATAACAAGTTACAAGCAACATGTTATTGCAACCTTAAGTATAAAAAACAGAAGGACAGAACATGGAATTCAAAGACACACGCAGAAGTTTGCAGGTGATGTTGCGTATAACGTTGCAGAGCATCAAGTAGATTGATTAGTTACATTGTGTCATGTTACAGGACAAAGTACACGCAACGCATCACTCTTTCTTCCATTCGTCTCTTGTCCGTCGATCTGTTTAAACGTTCCGTGCGGTAACGCAACGCATTAATGGGCCATGTCACACAGGTATATAAGAAAAAAACTTAAACGAAGTCCGTACTAACCTTATACACATTCCTTCCCTCCGGGTTGAAAAGCGCGAACATGTGTCGTCGCGACATGAACCCTTGCTCCAAGTCGCGCAGTTTGAGTCCGTCCAGCGGCAACATGTATTTCTTCTCCCTCTCCTCTTCATCTTTGAACCAGGAGATGCTTTCCGAAGTGAGGACAAACCAGTAGTCACGGGAACCACCTGTAATAGACAGTTTTGCTAAATATTTACCGATGTACATAAAGGTATTATCAACAATAGATTGGTCGATCGACAGTGTCTAATACGATAATTGATAGTCCGTCTATCAACAAACCTAAGGTTGTCAATCGGTGTAGAAATCTAGCGAACATAATTCATAGGATACTTGTACTTCTATGCCGCGAAAAAGCCTTGAATGGTCAATGACAAATATCTATAAATCATTAATAAATAAAATATCTTTAATACCCTAGCAGCAAACTTGGTATAAAGTTTAATGATGTTGAGCAAGATAAAGAAAAATGAGCTCACAAATAACAAAATCTAAGGGTCCTAGCATGTTATATAGAATCTACAACTCACAACACAACTACCACACCCTTAAACCTTAGCAGTTCTACCATACCTTTCATGATACCGAGATTGTGTATACACATGTATCCTTTTCTAATGACCTGGTTCCCGAGCGCGCGGTGGCCCGACTTCGCTGCACTTTCAGACTGGTTCTGTGCACTAGAACAATATACAACTACATGTTACGTCTCCCCGATTGCGCAAATCTATTGAGGCCAGTCAAATCTACCGATACTTTTTTTTCAGGCAAGCATTTGACCGCCATCTCACCTGGGAAACGATGATGCGGTGGAGGATTTTACAGAGGCTTGTAAGATTCTGAAATAAGATAACTTTTAGTTTGTATTACCTACCTTTTGTTAGCGGTGTTAAGAAATTAAGGTTTATACTGGATGATGGGCTCTAACACGCTACTGTATGGAGATGATTTTGTTATGATTTAGTTATCATTAAATTTAAATATGAATGGCAACTGGAGTTCCTCTAGTATGGTTATTGGTAATCATACGTATAAAACCAAAATGATTTACATGAATTCATGGTGAATTCACAACAGAAGAAAATTCAAACACCATACTGTAACGAAAATGCTTCACTTACTGGTCTATACCAGTAGGCTGATTACGTTACTTGCATAAGCAGAGCGATAGGAATGCGACAGCGAAAATTAAGAACGTGTGTCAAATGTTGCCACACACTCACACTCATTTTCGGTATCGCATTGCTTCGTCTCTGCTACTGCAAATTAGGTAATATGTAATATTAGGTATTAGATAAAATGCTCTGCAAAGCAAAAAACTGTTTTACCACCAAAATATTAGAAGAACTCCAGCGCCATTCAAACACTGCCATCTAGCGGTGGGAGCGCGCACTTACTTTGCAAAACCGATGAAGTCCTCGTGGTTGGTGTTCATGTACGCGAGCTCGCAGTCGATCAGCAGCACGAGCTGGTCCTTGCATTGCGACTCGCGCGAGCGCACGTGCGACATTATGATGCGCTCGGTCTCTTCGCGCAGGCGCGGGTAGCGCGACATCTGCAACGCGCGACGACCATATACCTCATTGACGACCATACTCGTATACAGTCAATGAAACGCTGTCCCTTCTACCCCTACTATAGGCAAGAAGTGGGCAGGTTCAGTAATGAATTTAAAATGAAAGAAAACTAAAAATTAAAACTAGAGGAATAAAATAAAAGCAAATTTTGAACAATGAGACAATTTAATTACGCGATAACAGGTCGTGGGTGACGGATCCCGGTTTCTTTGATAGATATTAAAAAATTGTTAAATAAAATAATATGTACGACTATTGAAGCAGAGCCATCTATCGGACGCAGAGTGCGTTTCACCGTATAGTTCCGCCCCCAGATTACGTTAAAGCAATAGCAGAGCCGAAACCGCGCGATCGCGATAATGTGTGTGTGTGTGTGTGTGTGTGTGTGTGCGCGCGGGACGAGGTGCGGGGCGCGGAAGGACGCCGAGCGCTCGTTGCTTTTACGTAATCAGTGGGCTGATGGATGATGGCGCTAGTTACTACTTACTAGTGTATGGCGACATTTTCTGATTCACTGTATACAAAAGATATTAGTTCCGAAATCAAGCATAAGAACTCTAGTAACGGACAAATACGATAGTTGTACGACCATTGTAGCGGAGCCATTTATCGGACGCGGACGGAACTAAAGTCGAATCGTAGATGGCGATATTGAAGTTTATATGCTTAAACGAGTTTTAGTGGTCCGATGGGGGCGGCAGCGCTTCACTTTTCGCTATACGCATAACCATGAGCTCTTAAAGCAAGATTGTTTTCATTGTGAACGTGACGTGACACAATCAGTGTATCTACAGCGACATATTACTTTGACTTTTGATTTCATGGTTTGAGTTACCATGTTCCTTGTCCAGGTACCAGTTCATTGTAGATAGTCAGAGATCAAGAACATAATTTCTAACTTTCCATGTTTCCATCAAAAGGCTATTCCTGTAACTTACCCTTTCAGTACAAAAGCGGACGACATTGGAGAGTTCCTGCACGACCAAATCTACGCATTTCAGACACGGCTCCTTTAGCCGAGAGATCTGCTTCTTTACTATAGCTTCAAACGCCATGTCGGGGGTGAATAGACCCACCTAGAACAAAAAAAAAACATTATATTTTACAGTCAGCACTTTTTATAATCTGATCAGCAGTTATGTTGTATCTTTTTAACAGTTCATTTGACAGTCACTTCCGTTTCATTAAGTTTCAATGGGTGATCTTGATCATCATTATGAACTGTTAAAAAGATAGGCAATACCCGTATTTAAAACGTGAGTTACAAAAGTTTACAAAGTTATATAATCCTCCAAAAGGGAATTTGACATCTGAACTCAACATGAGATTAAAAGTTCTGGTCCAAATTGGTACAATTTTTTTACATAAACAGAAGCTTTAAATGCAATTCAGAATTAGATTCAACACTTTAAGATATCTATATCAGTTATTTACTTACCCTGATACCATGGATATTCCTAATAGCGAAGGCGATTTCCCGCCTCAATTCTTTCTCATCGAACTCCATCTTGACGATTTCGAAGGGGAATCGCTCGTGGAACAGCCTATTGATCTTAGCACCGCCGGATAACTCGTTAGTGTTTATCTGAGCTGATCCGGAACCTTCGATCGTGCGCTCGAAGTCTGTTTGCAGTTGCTGAATCATCCTATAAACATTTAACTTTAGGTTAAAAAAGTAAACGATAGATAGATAAAATTCTTTATTGTACTACAAAAAACATTCTGTACAAGGGCGAGCATGGCATTCTTTCTCTACCAGCTATACGAAATAGCTATAGCTAGACGATACGAAATAAAGTTAGTTTATTACATTAGGGCCTATTTATCACGAAGGATTAAGTTTATGCAGTCTTCCTCTAAAACTTGAATAAAGATAGTGACAGCATTAACTTTATCCTTCAGATAGGCTAGCTGACCATTACAAAAATCGGCCATTAGTCACATTTTTCAAGAACTGAACATGCCGACATAAAAAAAACTATATACGGTCGAATTGTGAAACCTCCTTCTTTTTTTGAAGTCGGTTAAAAACTAAATGTGTTGCCAATAGTCTAGGCTAGACAAAGCCAAACACTATAACACAAATTACATAATGAGTATGTATTTAATACAAATTTCATTTTAGGGTATGGAAGAAAAAGCACACTTACTTGAAAGTTTACAACTGTACAAAGTTTCGAGTACCTATTTACAGTAAAATGAAACTAAAATCACATTTGTATACAATACTCACTGCAGCATAGCCTTTGTCTTTATCGACGGATCATCGGGCCTGAAATGCTTGTACTGGTCGACATCCTTCTCAAGAGTGAGCAGTTGCTTCTGTAACTTGTCCCGGAGGCCGGGCAACGTGTCTCGGATGTGGTTTGTTAGTTGCTGATTCAGAACGCGTTGCAGGTACGGGGTTCCGAGCCGGTCCGCTAGATGGCGGTATGATGGGTGACTGAAAAGCATAATTTTATTCTATTGGTATAGATGTAATAAAGCATAATTTTAACATTTCTTGAAACATAACTAGCACCCTCTGCATTCCAAGAATCACAACTCACCCAAGGAAGAACTTCCTCTCAGCGTTAAGCGCGGCGGTGATGTCCTTCCGTCCGTCGATGTCCTGCTGCGACCGGTTGACGACGCCGATGTACCCGCGACGCAGCGGCAACAGTTTGTTCTCGAGCACGTCACGCGCGTCCGTGCCTTTGTCCATCAAGTCCAGCTTGGTTATCACGCCGATTGTGCGCAGACCTGGAATAGGCGATACGATTAGTTGCAAGTCATGTTTCCAATGGAAATTCAAGATATTTTGAATTAGTTTAACCAACATATAAATAGAAGGGTTTCCAGGAGGTGGGCAGCAGCGCCTCCCGTGCTGACAACATAGTCAAACAAGGTAGCCCTGTGACGTGCAATAGGAGAAGCCTACGTCCAGCAGTAGGCTGAAGAAGAACCTATAGATGGAGCCGCAATCGACATTTAGCTTCATTTAGCATTAATGCTTTATGCATTAAATAACTCTCAAACCAAAGTATCTTACGAGTTATACCTAGACTATGAGGAACTTGGTCATGAAAATCTGTTGCTTGCCCATAATTAATAGGGTAAGGGACAGGGTTGACTAACCTTTTTTTCACAAACAATAACTTGGTCAAACCAGTCATTGCATGAATAACGTAAGGATGACACCTACTTGTACCAAAATACAATTTTATTATGTCAATAGTGTGACAAGCTGATTACAATTTCAAGAACAATGACCACATGCAATTTCGTTCAAACAAGTAAATAAATCAATGGATGGAACACATGTCCACCTTACTCTACCGCCTAATCAACCTTCTGCAAGGCCCAGATAACACCTTGAAATATGACAATACAACACTATAAAACCTACCCTGAGGATCCACTTCTTTGGCAAGTTTCAGGGCATCACTGTTGGCCAAATCGGTGTTGGCAGGAGTCACGGCCAGGATGAGGCACGACTCTCGCCTGATGAACTGAAAAATCATGTTCTTGATCTGTGCCTCGATGTCTATTGGCTGGTCACCGATCGGCACCTTCGTCAGGCCCGGCAAGTCGATCAGGGTCAGGTTAAGCACTGAAAAGATTGAATTTATGGAGCATTTGAGGCACATGTTACAGACAACATCGGTTCAACAAATCTTGTGTTAATGCTTAGGTCAAAATCGGTAGCGCCAAAATGGAGCATCGGCGGTGGGCGTGGCCGAAAAGTGTACAGGGGAACGTTAACGGTTGGGTGACAACCGCTATCAGTGACGCTTATTGGTTTCACTACCAAAAGTAACGCGGCATGACTTTTTGATGGTGATAATATTCTCGTTTATTTAGGAAAAAATCTTATACAACGATACACAAGAATCACTAAATATAATTAAAATATAACTTGATCCTATTTGTAATGTCATTGCAATATGATTTCAACCATAAATTTGCTACCAAGGGGTGCAAAAATGCATTTTAAAATAGCAATCTACAACAAACACAGCCAGTTTCTAAACCTAAAGATACTTAATTAGGCACTACGCCGCCGCGTTGTAATTGAGTTTTTAGTGTACATTGCTTTCACGCGCCTTATCTTCCGAAATGTTATATAATCGATCTACTTACTATATTTTACTTTACTTAGGCCTAAAAATATAATCACGTTTTCTGTAATAATAGGCCACAGGCGATATCGTTATCAGAGATAGAAGCTTTACTGACCCGAGGAAATTAATATTACTGTGAATTAGTACGGCTGTTCTTGGACTTACACCGGGTTTCGTTAACCTACCCTCAAATATTTACAACTTGCCGTGGGATTGTATATGAAAAAACTTAGTATCGTTAACCAACAAAATTACCAAACTCATTTGCCATACATTAATTACTGCTTTATAAATGAAATTGTATTAGGCGTTACAATTCGGAAGTTCAAACATTCACTATGGGTGCGCCCCCCACCGGCCCGGTGGTGGGCGGTTGATTACTGCGTTAACACTTTCAAGTAGATTAGACAGAGTGAGAAAAGTCTTAGTTGATAGACATACACAAACAAGAGGTCTAGGCGAGTAACAATGCAGTGGTGCGTTTATCATTGTGTAGCGCTATTACCGCCGCTACACATAGATAGCCGTAGTAAGTTGTTATGAGTCCGTAAACTAAATTTTAGTTTAGACTCATAACAATTTATTTTGGACCATGCTTTACTTTTTCGCTATGCATATTAATTGATTTGTAAATATCAAACTATATTATACGTCTTAAAAATAAACTGATTAATATACACGCCTGGCGGGTTCAATCTACTCAAAAGGCAAGATTCTACTGATTATAGAAAATTCGCAAGAAAAGGCGTGTCGGCGGAAATATTTTATTCTAAACACTATATGAGATAAACTTGTCTCGTGTCGGGTCATTATGTAGTGTTTCACACGGTTTGTTTATGTCACTATCATGAAACACTCAAATATAGAGTACAGATTATACTCGTAGTAGATAAGATAGCTCTATTACGCATACTTGGCGAAACCGAAATATCCTGCACTCTGAAAGTCAACGCCCTATTTTTTATCATTAACTGTTTCATGATAAATTACTATTTATAATAATCAATAAATAAATGCAACTGATTTTGCCTAAGTAACTAAGGTGGATCACAAAATGCCGATAGGGACTGCACTAAATAGAGCCAAACTGCGAATTATCGAAAGTAATATGGAATATTTAGTAGTTTGGATGATGATTCAATTAATTTGCGAATTATCAAAAAGTCTAATTTAGATTTCAGTGCAGTTAAAAACCGAAAATACTACAATAAGAGGTGCAAACAAACGTTATTTATAAACGTTGCAACCATAGACTAAAATAGGTTATTGTTATGAATTATTTCAGTGCACATTCGAACAATTCAGTATACCTATTTTACCAACCTAATTATACAGTAGCTCATTAATTTATCATAATCCGGTCAACTGTCTACTTCCTTTTATATGAATAGCACCTGACCACCTGTAGTATAATTGAACTATGTATGTATTTTATTATAGGTATATCAGGTGAACCTCTATTTATTATTTTGTCCGTTACATTTTTAAAGCATGTGCTGTAGTCAGTGACGTGTTTATAGGTAGACGCGGGGTTTCATAATGAAATCTTTATAAAAAGTGGCACCAGTAAATCTATATGAACGTAATAACTGCATTAGATTAAATTTTTAAACTTGAATCTTATTTAGTTACCATAAGACTCGACTTTGCTTGTATCAATTTATGACAATAGATGCCCAGCCATACAATTGAGCAGCTAATTGTCGAGTCATTTTTTGAGCGCTGTCACTGAATCTAGTTATAATTCATCTAAGGCTGTAGTGATCACAATATAATTATGCTGTACGACACACGGCTGCTATAAGTACAAGTTATAATCTATAGATATATGCCAAGTCTTATGTCCACCAGTTCCAAAGACAACAATGCAATCGTGGACGTGCCCATGGTAGTCTATCTACGGATCTAGTGTGCAGTGGCCTTAAATGTAAACTGTAATATTATATTCGTACATTCAGAAGAAATTTGAACTGATAAATAATTGATCTTGGTATTTTTATTTATCAAAGCCAGATTTTAAATATGTAGTACTTTTGTACTAGTGTGTTATTTATGATGGTTGTCTCAAGTACCTACCCGACCTACTTTGACTCATAATATCGGTTCGATATAATCGAGAATTTCAGACTTCACATATGAATGTATGTACCTATATGTATCTTTGGGCCGATATGAAATCTATCACAAAAACGATATTCTCGATATTGTAGCTTCGTTGTGCTGCGTATTCCTGGAGCGCTAAATGCATGTGCGCTCATTCTAATGAGGTATGTCAGGAACAGAGGTCGCGTGAATCACTCATCGGAAATAGAGCAACGCAGAAACAAGTCTCGATAGGTACTCCTCAATAAACGTAAGTGATGCTTACACTCGCTCGCACAGGCATGAATGAACGCAAACTGGAGGTATCTCGTATCAATAAATCCAACATATTTGTAGGCACCAATATTTCTTTCGCGTTGACTGCATACGTATGTAATATTCTGAAACTAGCTGAATTAGACTCTTCGTGTAGAGTCTAAATAATCATCCAAGGCGGTTACAAGACTCTTAAGGTTCACTTAGAATGACCACTTATCGTGCTATAACCGTAATAGAAACGTATTACGCACGTCGCGTTTCATGTACGTATCAGCTACGGCATAAAAATCCCGACAGATATTCCGGTTATGGTATGATATGATACAATGGGCAGATTCCTTAAAAATGGAATGTTAAAACTATCCTGCTCATATTCCAAGAGGTACATACGATTAATGATAATGGTGACACGGTAACCTCCAGATCCTTCCCGCCACTTTGGTACATATGAGGGGTGAAAGGCTATTTGGGATAAGCGCCATTTATATATACCTATGGCGCTTATCCCAAATAGCCTTTCACCCCTCGATATGTAAATGCACAGAACAGCACAGAATCTATAACAGGTACTCTACTCAGATTTGTGTGGAAAAAAACTGATTCAATAAACAATGCAAAGGCCTGAATTTACCCCATTTTTCTTCTGTAGTCTTCTAGTACCTAGTTAAAACAGCAAACAAACAGTGGAATAAGTATACCTTTACACTATATTGTAGTTAGTCGTAGCATAAGAGCTATTACTCGTATTTTAGGCATTGACCTTCAAAAGCGGTCGGTACTGAGAGGAAATATCTCAGGTCAGTCTTAAAAGATTATTTTGTAATAAATCATTTTTGTATAGCGAGCAATATTAGGTTGAGTTGAGGAAGTTTCAAATAAATGATTGGTGAAATGGATTTCCTGCATAGCAACATTAGCAGCATTTTTATTTATTTTATTTTTAACAACAATATTGCCAATGCGCCTTGAAATGTAGATATTATTATGATTAATTTAACAATGATATAGGTGCATTAAATTTATGAGATAAAATAGGCATTCAGACAGCATCCTTTTCTTTTCTTTTTTAATAATAAATATAAATAAATATTCACACACTTCACAACACGTTAACTTAGTCCCACATTAAGATCCCTAAGGTCTTGTGTCGTGGGTACTAAGCAACGGTGTATAAATACCTAGATAAGTATAAAAACATCCATGATTTGGAAACAAACATCAAATTCATCATATCAATGTTTGCACCTACCGGGATTCGAACCCAGGACCTATGCCACTACCTACTACACCAATCGGCCGTCAAAATTCTACGAGTACATTGCCTATTTTACAGACTTATGATTTAGCTTTGTTATAATAGCAACATTTGTGACCCGTTTCACCAACTTTCCATGCACCTAGTGGTTCTAGATTCGAAAATACCAACGAACTGAACTAGTGTGAAGGATCCTTAAGGAGTAATTTAGCAGATCAATTCTATTAGACAATGTCAATGGAATGATAGATGTAAGTGCAATCTACCTACTAAATAGGTAAATATGTAATAGATCAGAGGGGTAAGCACGAACCTCTCGATAGTCCGTAACGCTAGCGTCAAACTGTCATTACCCATATATTTTGCTAGCGAGTCGCTAGCGATACGCCGCGTAAAAAGGTTCGTTTCGTGCTTACCCCACAGTTATTTCTACATGAACAAGTTATCATAGGACTTCACATTTTAATTCCTACTAATAAATAGGACTGACGGAACTGTAGCACAAGACACTAGATAATATGTATAATATCATGGGAGGGTGTGTATGTATAATAAATACTAGTAAACATTCACCATGAAGAAAGCGGCGGCGGTAGGCTTACCTGTTGGACTTAATAGGCTAACTAGTAAAATGTATGTACAATATTTAACCCTGTTTTGAACCTAGGAATTTATTATTATGTTTACAACACTCAGTGGTCATGTTCCAAACATTAAAGTTTCGAAAATAATGTTGATACTTAGAATACTTACTCAGTGGAAACAAAAAATATGTAAATAATTATTATGTCTACACAATAGTGTAGCGTAATTTAGTTTCATTACATGCAGAAGTACGAGTACCTAGTCTTACTGTCTATGTGATCTTTTTAATCTATCAAGCACGCTTTGTCATATTTTCTGCATAGTTTTGGTTATTGCTAAAACAAGATCTTTTAAAACAGTTAATTGAGATTTCAGTGCTGTAAGAAAACTGTACGGGGTGACAATCTGGGTATTTCACTTACACTAAGTGCTGTTTTACCAATGTATAGAAACCCATATGAGAGTAACCCACTACAAAAATATTTTGTTGAAAAGTGATTATTAACTAGGAATATTAAAATTCTATAAATAATACATACCATTTGGGGAGTAAACGCGCAAGTTAATAGGCACCGGTGAAATTCCCTTGTTGGTTCCAGTTGCACGATCTGTTTCTGCTTCAATTTCGCTTCGAACTTCATTGAAGTCCGAGAACTTCTTGCCCTTACAGTGTAAGAACTCGGCATATTCTAATGAGAAAAGAAAATATTAATTTTATGCAAACACAATATTCTGAAAAACCTATTCACTGAAAATATTTCAATGCACATAAACAAAATTTGTTATAATTATCAATGAAAATCTTGTCTGCGGTACTAATCAGGTGTACGCCATAAGCAGTAGATGAAAAGGATCACCTTACCTATGTTACCATGGATCAGTTGTAGAATCAATGGCCTACGAGTGACAATCCCAGATCCACGAGGCAGGAAGTCCCTAAAACAAATATTTTATTTCAATAATTACACTAGTATAAATAAATATTATTGTAATAAAGTTGAAAAAATATTACTTTGCATAGATTCCTTGTGACCTACCTATAATCTTTTTAAAGTAGTAAAATTACTTACAAGAACCTACATTTATATAGATTACTTGTGGACAGGCATATCTGTCTGCATGAATGGCAGAAAAAACAAAATGTTGAAAAATACTTTCCCAGGATAATGAATTGTAGCCTATGTGTTATTCTGATATGATTTTTTTTTTCTAATTTAATCTGCAATCAGAAGGATTGTTGAAGAAAGTTGTCAATTGGAGGGTGTCCTTCAGTAAGGACATCTCATTGTTGTCATCGTACACAAGTGTAGCCTATATTGCCAATATGTCTTTTAGCTTCAGCCTTTTCTTGTAGCTTCCAAGTTGTCAAGTTAGCAGCTAATGCATTGGGATGTTGCTCCAGCCTACCCTGATATGTCTCTGTTGACTTTAGAATACTGATGTAAGCTATAGTATTGTGAAGTTTCATCAAAATCCATTCAGTAGTTTTTGCTTGAAAGAGCAACAAACATACATCCTCACAAGCTTTCAGAATTATAATATTAATAGGATATGCCACCATCTTCTTCTATCTATACATATAATAAAATTACACTTGCACGCTATTCTCAGAAACGGCTAAACCAATTTCGATGCAGTTTTCAGGAATATGTTGTGACAGGTCACTTAACATATAGACTACTTTTTATCCCGGGAAAATGTTTTTATCCTGGATAATATCAACATTTTATTTTTTCTGCAGTCCACGTGGACAGAGTCGCGGGCGTCCACTAGTCTAATAATAAAGGTTAAAAATCTTAAAGGCCTTACTAATAAAAAAATTTGAACAATGTATAACTGTTTAATTTGACAGATATTCTATACTGCTGTCAAAAGTTGTGTGTCTTGACATGCAGTTTATTAGTACCATCATAAGACTTCTAATCAGAAGAGTATTGCAACATTTTTATTATCTTAGTTGTCCATGTGGACATAGTAGTAATAGTCTGCAATTCCATTTGGTAATTTTAACCAACTAAAGCTACAATTATCATACTTATTATTACTATACAGACAGGAATGATTAAAAACAAATTACTGCACTTAAAATCAGGAGCTGCAAACATTATTGTGATGAATAACATACAGACAAAGACTTGTTAATGGCAAGAGGCTTTATATATTACTTGGGTATGAGTCATAGTTACAACAAATTTAGAAATCATACATGTTTTAAACCTGAATAAGACCAATATATCAACATTCTATTCTAATGATTGAATGTATATTTATTTCAAGCATATTTATTAATTAAAATTAAAAATATGTAACTAATTATGTTGACTACAATAAAGTCATATATGTCAGTAATTAAAATACATTAATAGCAGTAAAGTTATTTTACAATGTATAACTTGTAAAAAAACTTCACTGTTATTAATTAGTTCAAATATATATCTTTATATGCACATACACAAGTACTTATTGCATTTCCTTTCTGATAATAAAATGAAATAAATAGAATTAGATAAGTAGAGTTTCTGACTAGTTTATATAATTTATGTAGGTACAAGAAGGCCAATATTGTATCATTAACTATTGTATTTACAATTTTTATAGTTATATCACTTTTAAGGTATTGACGACTCTAAATACATCACTAAGGAAGTAGGCAAGTAGCATGAACAAAACAATATTGCTTCAAACAAAGATGACCTCATAAACTATCAAAAATATTTCAGCACCTATGGTTATTTGTTCATACACCATTGTATATGTTCTGCAAATGAAATAAACATGAAACTATAACTCACCTGCCCACAAAATTTTCTAACACCGAACTTTTTCCTGCGGATTGACCACCCACAACTGCAATTTGCGGAAGATCTAAAGACATGTGTACGCCCATCTGCACGAAGGCATCTTGCAATTTGTTGACTATAGGAATCAACTGTTGCATCCCATAATTTCCAGACATTTTTTCTATAATACATTAAGTTTTCAACCCTAAATCACTGAATTATTGTGTTCATCACCAAAAGAGATCAACCAACCAACACACAAAAATAATTATCGAATTTGACGAGTGATGACTGACAGCTTGACGTTTTGACAATTGACAGTTACCTTTTTTTAATTTAAGCTACGGCATTCACGCGGTTTGCAAATTTCGCCAACGTCAAGGGTGATTAAAAGAAAGAATATACCTACGTACTAGACTGTGCAAATGCATCAAAATTCAGTACTATAATTCTATTTTATAATATTTAAAATCTTAACTAAGATAAATTTATAAAAACACTTCTCCATTAATATAATCCGTTAGGATATGGTTGATCGTTTCATCTTTAAACATTGTGCTGAGAGATTCAGCTTTGTTTGCCGAGATTTGGCTAGTGTATAGCTATCGGGATGAAGAATAACGTTGCCAATATTTAATTTAGAAAAGACATGGTAAAATTCGTCATCCGAGTAATTGACCCGGTGCCTTAGTGGTTATAGCGGCTGGCACGGTTTGCAGTGGTCGTGGGTTCGATTCCCACTCGGGTGAAGAATTTTTTCCATTTTGCTTTATTAATAATTTTACAATAATTCTTACTCAATCCCGCTGAATGTACGAAGTGCTTATACTCTGCTGGCTCGCTCTGATAAATATTAAAACCTAAATTTGTTTGTGGTCATTTGAAGTTAGTTGGTGTCAGAGCGGAGCGAAGACCAATCATTAATCTAAGAGTGTTTATAAGCAAGCTTATACCTACTTGTAAAATTTGAGAAATAAAATCTTTTAAGAAGGTATGTTAATTTTATCAAAATGATGAACAGGAACATAGATACTTGATGTCTTTATCCAAATAACATAAAATACTAAGTATATGTGTTAGAATAAATCCTTGAATAAAGTACTTTATTTGTAATATATACTTAAATTAATTTATCATTAAGTTTGTGTAGCAAAATCTTGGTTAGGCGGCCTTTTAGTATTTGAATCAAAGTGATTCAAATAATAAATACCGACGTGGTGGCATTGCTGTATAAACACTTCAGCACTTCGATATATCGATGGTCAATATGGCACCGTTGGAGAGACCGCAACACTGCCCATGTCTCGATCGAATCAAAGGCCTTCTCATAGTCCACGAACGCTAGGCATAGTGGCCGATTATACTCTTCCGTTTTTTGTATAATCTGCCGTAGCGTGTGGATATGATCTATGGTACTAAACCCTTTTCGGAAACGGTTTACCTTTTTGTTCGGGAGGCTGGAAGTCATCAAACCTGCGAGCAAGACGATTCGTGATTACCCTTGAAAACAACTTGTAGACATGGCTCAGAAGCGAGATGGGTCTATAGTTCATCAGCAAGGCTTTATCGCCTTTTTTAAAGAACAGCACCACCACACTTCTGTTCCATGCTTCCGGCGTTACGCCTTCGAGCAGGACGGAATTAAAGAGCCTTTGGAGGACCTTCAGTACCGGAGATCCACCCGCTCTTAGAAGCTCTGATGTAATTGCATCGTCGCCCGGCGCTTTGTTGTTTTTGAGTTGTTTAAGAGCAGTCCTAATCTCGTACAGGCTGATATCCGGGATGTCTTCAGTATAGTGTCGGGTGAGCTTGGCTCTTGGGTCTTTGCCTAATCTAACAGGTTTAGCGACCGAGGTATATAGCTGTCCATAGAACCTCTCAATCTCCCTTAGCACCTCTGGTATGGTAGACGCTACACTGCCGTCTTCTGTCTTCAGCTTCGTCAACTGGCTCTGCCCAATAGATAATTCTCTTGCGAACACTTTGGAGCCTTGGTTTCGCTCTATTGTCTCCTTAATGCAGCGAGTATTAAAGCTGCGGATGTCGTGTCGCAGAGACTTGGAGATACGTCTATTGAGCTGCCGATATGCTTCAGCGTCATCACAGGACTGCAGAGACATTCCGCGTCTTTCCGCCATGAGGTTGAGGGTATGACCAGTTAGTTCTGGGGTCTATTTCTACGGTTAGGTCTAAAGAATTTAGACCCCACCGTGTGGACAGTTTCTACCAGCCTGTTATTTATATCATCCACTGACATGCAATCCTCTAGGCAAGCAAAGCGGTTTGTCAGCTCGAGTTGAAAGCTCTCGGGGTTTTGAATGTGCACGGATGAGGGTCGGAGTGTAGACTTCACTAGTCGTGATCTCTCCCGTTTGACATTAATATTCAATGTGCCTCGAACCATTCGGTGATCGCTACCGGTTTTCACCCTGTTGATCACTGAGACATCATTGAATATCCGTCTATCGGTGGTCAATATGAAGTCTATCTCGTTCCTCGTGTGCTTGTTGGGATGGAGCCAGGTCCATTTCCTATGAGGCGGCTTCTTGAAGGAGGAGTTCATCATAAAGAGTCCCTCCATCTCTAGAAAATCGGCCAGCCTCTGGCCCCTGGGGTTCCTGTCGCCGGATCCAAATTGTCCCACTTTCAACTCATACTCTGAGTATCAGGTATGCTACCCTGCTCGACACACTCGTGATGGATTCGATGCTGTTTACGAGGGACTTGTGGACGATAAACCCAACACCACCCTGGGACTTATGATCACCTTCCCGGTGGTAGAGTAAGTTGCCAGATTTCAGGGTTATCGTATCCTCTCCGTCTTCGGATCTCAGATAACCCTACAATATCCCACCGCAACTTACTCATTTCCTCTTCCAGCTCATCGAGCTTTGTGTCCTTTCTCAGCGTGCGCGCATTGTACGTCACCAGCGATAACCCACGCCTATGGTCCATTTTCGAAGCATTAGTCGTCGTACAGTTGGAACCCGCCCGGGGATTCTTAGCACCCCTGGCTCCGGCACTTGACCGGCGCCTGTCGGACACGCCAGTGTCGCCTCCGGACCCGCCGGGCACTTGGGGCCTTCCTAGATTACTACTCATGGGGGGGGGGTTTGGACCGTAACTCGCCACGCTGGTCCAATGCGTGTTGGCGGGTGGCCAGAGTGTGATAATACTAAGATACGAGTAAATAGTGATAATACTAAGTTTTATTCTCCATGAAAATACCTATTCATTCATGAGTATTTTTTTTCTATTGAGAGGTGGGTCCACCATTACGCATTGTCCTTTATCTTGTTGACAGTAGGTACACTCAGACGCGTGAAAACCTGGCTGAGATCAACAATGATTGATGACAGGTTAAATGTTTGTTTGCTCAGTGTACATAAAAAACTTGTAAACAGTATGGGCGATTCTTTCATGGAAGACGTTATAAACCGTTCTGCAGAAAATCCTCGAAAATAACTTTTTAAGTAGAAACGATTTAAATAAAATAAAAATTTATCAAATTTACTTTTATTTATTTAACTACCTATAAAGCAGGATCATTTGCGGCTGCTACACACCACACTACTATACCTAATGTTTCATGTGGTGTATTTGCGTAGTGTATATGACAAAACAGCCGCGGATGATCCGACCTAAAAATCTGATTCCCCCCCCTAGGCCAAAATCTGGGTACGCCCATGGTCCGACACATAAATTGACAAAATTGTCCGACACCTACATAATAAAAAAAACTATTCTATCATGATCCTGACCTAAACTAGTTACTATATCACCTACAAACTTATCCAATCCCAGGTCACAGCCCTTCTAATTTTGTAATTCCTTCATCCATTTCTAAACAAGTAACCCAAAATCATCTTATATCGATTTATATTTCATTACAAGCCAATCCAGAGTTTGCCGTGGCTTAACATAAGCGTACCGATAAGTACCTACCTATGAACCCCGGATCTGAAGACTATATTATTAATTATACTAACTGGCTGTCTATACCTCAGAATAACACAGGGTACCTATAAAGTTTACTTTGATTAAGTCGCTGGTGGTCGCTAGTTTTTTTATCAGTGGTCGTTCTATCAGGTGATGAGCAGCCAGCAAATTCCCAATGATCTTTTTCATCTGGCCCCGCTATTCAAAACCTGTCCTTAGGTTGCAGTTCAGCTATCCCAATTTGGGAACACATAGCCGTGTGTATAACATGTATGTATCAATTTAGACGTGGTCTTTAAAATAAAATGTAAATAGGTAGGTATGCATCCGAAATTAAATTATTAGTGGGAAATCTTTTTTAATGTATAATAAAAAAAAGTATAAAAATAGTAAGAAATGAACTATAAATTATGACCCATTGCTTTTGAGATTTAGAAAATCAATATTGTTTGACATGCGCAGAAAATCTAGGCCACAATGTAAAAACACCCAAATAAAATAAAACACAACATTTTTATGCTTTAATTTTAGTAGATTAGTAGGTATTATTACGTATGTTAGATGTTTAAATAACCTTTATGAGCTGTAGCTATAAATGATACAAGACATAGAATTGCATTTAAGTTGATGGATTTGATAAATATGAAACCTACTTTTAATTACTCATAATGTAAATATTTATAAGCTATAGGCCTCCTAAAGTATGTCGTGTATAGGTAACTTCACTAAAACCAACTAACAAAAGAAGGTAAGTTTCTGCGTACCTATTATGTAAAGTAGCACGTAGTATCAATACCCAATAATATTTTTTAATAAAAAAAATAAAATGAAAATTAACCCTGTATGTATGTATCTAATAATAAACATAATCAAATATGCATACCTGCCAACGAAATTTTCCAATACTGAACTCTTCCCAGCAGATTGTCCGCCCACTACAGCAATTTGAGGTAAATCCAACTGCATATGCACACCCAATTGTGTAAAGGCATCTTGAAGCTTATTAACAATTGGAATCAATTGCTCCATTCCCATATTCCCCGCCATGGCTGCCGGTTTTCTTTAGCACTCCTCTTATGACCTTCTCCGCAGATCTTCACTTACTGATTTTTCGTTCATCAATATAGACTACGAAAGGCATAGCGCATGCGTGAATTAAAAGGACAAGCACATCGCTTTCTCTATTACACGATATGTAGGATTAATGAAAATTCTGCCTCTAAATAAAACAGGATACTTAACTACAAGAACTAATTGAAACTTGGTAGGTATATGTATTCAGTTAACCGCTTTACACTTCTTCATATAAAGGATGTTTTTTCGTTGCCACCCTTAACGAAGGGTATGATGTACCGTAGTTTTTTCATAGACAGATATTAATTAATTATTGAAAAAATCTTGTTATGCGCGTCTATGTGCATTTATGCAGAAAAACGCAATCTATTTACTCAACTTTGGACCCTAATATCTTGGGAACTGACACTTCCCAGGTAGGCTTCCATGGAGAAAAATGATCGTGATGATGAGGAGATTCCGTAGTTTTCGGTAACGTTGACGACCAAAAATCACCCGTATAGATATGTACAAATCTTCTGTTCGTGTGTTTGTAATTGAACTCCTTCTAAACGACGGGACCGACTTTGATAAACTTTTTGTGTGTGTTTAAGTGGGTTAGAGAATGGTTTATTAGATTCACAATTAGGTCAACTAGAACAAGTTTTTCTGCAGTCCACGCGGACGGAGTCGCGGGCGTTTACTAATTTTGATATAAAAATTTAAAATATACTTATTAGTTATGGGAGGTGGCATCGAAAATATGGAACTCAAACAATTTTTATTATTTTTAAGCCAACCTATTTGTGTGAGGTGTCTTTAGAAATAGAGATATTTTTTCGCAAAGTTGACCATGTTTAGAAGCTAGACACTTTCAAAGTGGTGAATGTATCCTCCCCTGTTCAACTTTTGAACTACGCTAATCAACAATCTAAAATAGTATATTTCATGACGAGTGCGGAAAGCCTGTTGCCATTGCAAAGAGTTCCGAGAAATGTCTACCCGAGCCGAGGCGCAGCCGAACAATTATTTTTAATACAGTTGCGAAAAAGTGAAGCAATTTAATAAAATAATAAAAACACAACAAAACAAAATGGCGCCAACCGTAATTTTTTTTGTTTAGTTTATCCCGAAGGAAAGGCAAGGGTAACTAAGCCCATACAGCCATTTTCTTTAGTAAATTATTTCTGAATTTATGATGGATGATAATGATGATGATGAATGGAAACGTCGGGAAAATCCTCAAGAACAAGTGTAAAGTTAGTCAATATGAAAAAATATTGCAGAAACAACTTACATGGCCCCATGAAGAGATCGTATTCCGGCTAAAGTTTTACTCAGGTTACCTGCGTATAAAACCATGCACACGCACTAGATTCACATCACAAGTAATCAAAATATAACTTATCTACCAGAAAACATGTGTCCGTAACACATGCAAGCCATTTACAAATAAATTTTGATTTTCACAAGAAAATTACACCCGCACCCTTCCAGCTTTTCCCGCCGAATCCGCCAACCGTAAAAGAATTTAAGCAGAGATTTTTTTTTTGTTTTCTTCACCCATTCTGGGTAGACAAAGGGAACTATGCCCACACAGCCAAGTCATCAGTAGATTTTTTTTATTGATATGAAATTAAATTTAATGAGATGAAATAAAATGAAACCTAACCTAACTCATAGAATCAAATTATTAAATCTGATATTGAAACAAATTAGTAGCTTCTTTTTAGAAATATTTGCATGAATCATAAAACTTCTATGTTTTTTTTTAAACTTCGTGGTTGGTTTTTTTCTTTTTAATAGACATTATTTTGACAGTTGGAACAGAAAACGCACGAGTTCGGAAAAGGTAAAGAAAAAGCACGAGTGTAAAATAGCCAAAGAATATACTACTCTGGTAATAGCCCACATCCCGAACGCTATACGTCCCTGTTATACTCCATTTTTTGAGCAACTATATTAAAAAATATATTATGTTGTAGTATATAAAGTCCTTGGTTGTAGTTCACAATATAAAATGTTAACGAAAATTGGTTTAAACTTTTTTTTTATGGCCTCATAACATGTGTCTGGCACAATAATTCCGCCAATGTCACGTTTATGCAATCGTTAATTTTGTAAATATAATTCATTCACCAAAATTAAAATATAATTTTATTATCTTATCATTATATTATTATCATGTGATTCCGGAAGTGTAGAATAGTATACCACCTCATGCCTGCCCGTGGGTACGTACGAGGCGATCAAAGGTTCTGGGACGTGGGCAGCAGCACCCCCCTTGTTGACAACATAGTCCAAAAATCACACTGCGGTTACCAACCCGCCTGCCCAGCGTGGTGACTATGAGCAAAAAGCCCCCATGGCAATGCCTATAAAAATAGGCCTCTAATTCCCGGCCACCATACTAGTACCTAGACCACGGCAGCAGCCGGGCCATGGTGTGGCAGAGGGTGTTAAGAATCTCCGAGTTACCTCCGGTCAGATAGACCGATGACTAAAAAAGTGCGGCTGGTACTGACTGGTTGGCGAAAACGGCAGTTAGCAGTGGACTGCAATAAGCTGACGAAGAATCTTTAAAACAAATGCTAAATCTTTGGCAGTGTGAGTTTCGAAAGAAACCATATTGCGCCGTCCTCATAAATAATGGGATAAGGGCAGGAAGATAATGATACCTACCTACAAAATTTTGGGTTCTGAAAAACAACAACGGTAATTTGGCAAGGAGCTGTTTTGGATATCTTTAGGTACATTATCTATCCTGCGGAACCACGGAATTATGGGCGAGTCCAACTAGCACTTGGCCGTTTTTATTGACTCTTTAAAGTAAATGATTATTTCAAGTATGTCAGAGCTGGTTTTTAAATACCTACACATACTATATTAATTGGTTATTATTAAATAGTAATCCTTGATAAATATTTATGTTTTAAGTATTGTTATGTATAAAGAATAATAAATAAATAATAATTAAGATAATAATATTTTTCTCTGCGTTGTCTAGTTTGTGGATATGATATCCTTGTTTATTTTTGTGTCACAGACAATAAAGACTCTGTATCGCAGTAATGAACGCATTGTTAATATAGCTACTGAACGCAATTGTAAAGATAACCAATCATATCGCTGAACGGAAAAAAATAAAATCCATCAAGAACCAATCGTATACTTGGGTTTATGACAAAATGTTACCATAAATTATAATACAAAATTAATAAATTTAATAAAAATCATCATAAAACAAATTCGTTATATAACATTATAAAACAATTTCGTCGTCTGTCTGTCCCTATGTATGCTTAGATCTTTACAACTACGTAACGGATTTTGATGTGGTTTTTTTAATAGATAGAGTGATTCAAGATTTATGTGGTTAAAAAACCGCTTCGCACGGGTCCAATGCCCCCTCACGGAAAAGTCGCGGGCGGTCATAATAAAATGTGATGTATGATTAAATCTAGAGTCCGTTTTAAGAATAATTCCTATGCCTGATTTGGAACTAACATTTTTTGTATGCAATAAAACAGAAAATGTACACAAAATAGTTACTAGTATAGTCAGGCATAGCTTATTCCTCTATGGGCATAGGAGTTATTCTATGAAACGGACTCTACTTACTATTTTTCAGTTAAGTATTAGTGAATATGTGAAAGTGCTGTGGATTTTGGCAAATAAATACTTAAAATTTAAATAAATAAGTAAAACCCAGAATGTCACAAAGGCCATATTTATTGTCATCTGTAAAATATAAGGTCCATTTTATTTAATTTCTATATGTAGGTTATTTTGTATTGTTATCATAATGATGTGCCTGCTTGCATTGTTCCTTGGATCGGATGATTAACAGTACCTAAATCCTTCTAATATTATAAACGCGGAAGTTTGTAAGTATGGATGGATGGATGTTTGTTACCCTTTCACGTAAAAACGGCTGGAGCGTTTTAATAAAATTTGGTATGGAGTTAGCTAACACCCTGTTTTAACACATTGGCTATTTTTTATCCCGGGAAATATTTTTATCCCGGATAATGTCGACATTTTGTTTTTCTGCAGTCCACACAGACGAAGTCCACTAGTTTCTTCTAAATTTTACAAAATTTATTCAGCTGTTTTGTTCTAAAAGACGGCAACAGACATATATAGGGAAATAGACAGACAGACGGAAAGGATTAACTCTCATTAATTAATATCGCTACATATTGATATCACTATATTTATTTATATATTATATAAGTGTTCTTGCTAAGAATAGGTTCCTATTATTTTAATGAGATTAAGTTTAGTTTATGAGAATATTAATACGTCTTGGTATTATTTCGTAATATATGGCAATATGCATCAGCAGTTGTTTGTATATTTTCTGGTAGAGTGCGCTGTTAGCGGCTATTGTGTATGCAGTGTTGCCAGACGTACGGTAATTACCGTATTTGTACGGTATTTTCGAGCCTTGTACGGTAATCCATCGTAGCACCAAAACCGTACGGTAATTTTAAGAACAGTGACAAAATTCAACAAAACTTACGGTTATTTAAAATTGGGGCCTAATCTGACCCATGGATACTGTTGAATTCTCATATTCATGTGGACTAAACTAACGACTATCACATGCAAAATAGAACAAGAGTGCGCGTATCTTGTTTCTGTAACAGGTGTCTGTAACAGGTATTTTTCTTTAGACACCTGTTAGTTTAATAATATGGTATGGAATTATATGATTATAAACTCAATTTGGTAGACTAAGTGGATATCGATCGGATCGCAATTTCTTTCCGAGTAAAATGAATTTCTGAACGCGAATAGTTAATTTGGTTGCTGTTTATTCTTTCGGTTAGTTAGCATACCTAATAATATAATTTTTAGGGTTTCCTACTTCGAAAAGTAAAAACGGAACCCTTATAGGATCACTTTGTTGTCCGTCCGTCCGTCTGTCTATCAAGATCCTTTTGCTGAAATTTATATCAAATACGCAGGACTACTGTCCCTAGAAGCTGTGAAAAATCAAACTACTAAGCCAACAGAATCAAAAGATACAGCCGTTTATGTCTCAAATTTTCGACTTTCGCAAGGAAATCAAAATCTTCAGGGTTCTTCCCGTGAGCTCAGAATTTTGAAATTTGGTACGAAGCAACGTCATATAGCACAGACTGATAAAGGAAGGAAACCGATTTTTTTTATTTACGTCATAATAAAACAGATTTGTATAGAACCCTAGGTGCGCGAGTCCGACTCGCACTTGGCCGTTTTTTTTTTTCTTTAGCCTATGTGCAAATAAATTAAGTTGTTTCGTAAACAGAGTACGTTTGTGTATGTTATAAGTTTGTGAAATAGTTATTCCAGGACGACCAGGGAAACGTCTAGGCGACACCGGTTCACAGTTGAAGTGAACTATAATCTTGCGGTCTTCAAGGCGAGAGTGTACCGGTTTCTTTAAGGCAAGCGCGCTCCATCTTAGACTGCAACGGCGCGTTGTGGTCAAGCGTAAGCCTATTAATTATAAAAAAAAATCCGATAGAAACTAAGTTGGAAAAATAAAATGTAAGTACTTATAAAGCTACTTTTCATACAACCACCGTGTACGGTAATTTTGGGGTACATAATACGGTAATTCTGGCAACACAGTCTGGCAACGCTGTGTGTGTGTTTGTGTGTGTGACGTCACGCAGCTATTGATTTTAAAAGAAAGAGATCGTCTTTTGGAGACGCCATCTTAAAAATAAAGTGATATAAGTTTTGGTAGCGTAGAAATATAATATAAATCTAAAGTAATCCTATTTAAGAAAGTAGTAATCGAGCTCAATTCATTTCTATTAACTATTGTGGGAATTAACGGACCAAGGTAGCTTACTATTTTTCTTTGTTATTCCTTTTTTACTTCCAAATTTTGTGTATTTACCGTTCTTCTGTGATTTTGTAAGTTTACAAATTCTATTATTTTGGGTTTGATTTACAATTCAATAGGACCATATTATAAATACCCATTAAGTTATTTGTGTAAAGAAAAAAATCATCGATCCAAGCTCCTGTACACGGATGTAACACGTCAATAAACTTCGAGGGCAGGGCTACGAATTTTATAGTTTTGTGCTGTGAAAGTGTTTTTGTGAATTCTTTTTGGAAGATTATCTTGTAAACTGGAAAAGTTACATTGAATTGACTGCTAATGATTGAGTAACCAAATGGTTAAATTGGTCTCTCCTTAGCGGATGAAAGTGAAGTGCCATTAAAAATCAAGTTGTACTTTCAGTCGGTGGTTAATGCGAGGGTGACCTCCTGATGGTGTGTATATCGCAGCATGTCTGCACTCTCGACGCCGGGCGGCGGAGGCACTACGGCGCAGAGCAAGCCGACGTCCGGCAAGCAAAAATATCAGAAATTGGACATCAATAGCTTGTACTGCGCCAACAGGGTGAGTTTTGCATTTTGTAAAGTTTGTATGAAAGAGTAGATCATAGTTCAACCAGAAGTCTAGAATTTTTTTTCCTATTTTTACCTAAAATTTGGCACAAACTTTAGTAGACCATGCCAGACAAAGACTTCATGACTTAACATATTTCTGAAAATATACTTTTTATTTTCTAGAAGTTGTGCAACCTTATTGTTTATAACATGCATAATTTGTTCAACTAGTGTACACCCATAGCTTTGTCCACATGAACAAATGTGTTATCAGCCATTATAATGTACCTTTAAGCGATGTGCCTCTAAGTTTTATTAATATTTGAAGAGTAGATTTTGTGTAAAGGAGTAATAATATCCAAACATCTTCAGTTCCTCACAAACTCACATTTATACTCTGACTGATGATTAAGTACAATTATTATTTCCATAAAATTTACAGCATCAACTTTTCTTCATAAATTTTTGGGTTAAGGGTAGAAAATACAATCCTGGCCATTATTTCCAGTCCCGGGGTTTCGGGACTGAAAATAGTCAAACCTGGGGTTGGTCCCTGGATTTGAGTACAAATGAAAATTGCTATAAAAATCCAGATTATCATATTGTAGGCCGTTCAGACTGAAATTGAACCAAATAAACTACAATTATTCCTGAAAATATTGAAGTTATTTCAAAGAATGTAATGCTATGTGTATATTGGACCATTATAAGCTACTTTTGACTTCCTTGCAACCCGGATCTGGACCTATTTAATTGTCAGTATTATTATGTAATGTAATAGATACAGAGCTAAGTATATTCTTTTATGTATTACACGAAATATCAAACATAATATCTAACTATCTCTCTTAACAGTTATTGAAGTTAAAATCCAAAAACTCCCATCTTTTTGAATGACTGACTATTTTCAAATGATCTAATCGGGAGTAATGCAGTCGCACACGGGCGAAGCCGTGGGCGGCTGCTAGTAGATAATTAAATATAAGTAAGTTGATTTCTCTCATTTATGTTTTCAAGGTTATGTATGAGTATAGTATCCTCTAAAATAGATATTTTTGTCAAATAAACAACCGTGAATTATTTTTCGAATACATTGCCGAAATTATTAGTTTATGTAAAATATGCAAGTAATAAGCAAATCGATAAAATAAATGTAAAAATGAGTAATTGCTCATTGTTACTGCTGACCAGTTTACCGTGAGATAAAAGTTATGATCAACTTTAAATGAAAAACAAAATGGTCTACTTTCGTAACATTGCATTTAAAAAGACATGTTGAGTTAAAAAATATTAATAATTTCTTCACAAACCTTTTCAAATCTATGCACTTTTCAATTCCGAAAATTCCAGTATTGACAAAATGTAATCCCAAAATTTTCGGGACTGAAAAAGGGTCGGGATCCTATTCGTCCTTTCTACTATTTTCTAATTAAGGGTGGATCACTGGTTTAGTAGCATGAGATTTGGTATGCATATTGACATTGCATAGGCAGAAATGCTAAAGGACCACTGGTTGAAATATTGTACATACCTTCTTAAAATACAAAAAAAAAAAATTACTTAAATTTGTTTTGTTTTTTAGAATGAAAACTCAGAGCCGTCCTCAGTGAAATCTCAATTAAGCCGCAAACATGGAATGCAAAGCCTTGGAAAAGTTCCTTCAGCTAGGCGCCCACCGGCCAATTTGCCTTCTCTAAAAACTGAGACTGGTCAAGACCCTAACGCTAAGTATGTTGTACAATTCAATTTATTATTATCTAATTGATTATTATGGTTTACTTTGATACTTATTGCATTTGGCAGATACATAGGACAGAAACTACATTGTACTTTCCCCAGTATAAAGAGTTAGGGTATGTAGAATGATGAGTGTCATTGCTTTCAGTTCTATCTCTGCAACTGCTACAACTGTATCTACTCCACCAACATGCACCTCACAGACTATTGTAAGTATCTTTTTTGTTAATGTAGGTAGTTCTAGGATAAGTTCTAGAGATTTAAAATCAATCTTAACTGATCCTAATTTTCCAATGACATAAAATTATTGAGAATTGTGGGAAATTTGTTAAAGTATATTTTTTAGTTTCATGAAATCTAATATAAAAAACATGATGAAAACAATTACACTAGGTGCAAGTGTAATCTTTAAAGGTTGCTTCTTGCTACAATCTAAATAATATTTTCACACATGGTCACAATTTGGAATATCAGTATAATCTGTTGAATAGCTAATCTGTTTTTGTTCTCAGAGTTCAATGTACTCATAGCAATATTTGTAGGTACATACATATTCACTCTTTTATCATATATTTGTATATTAATTTGCTCTATCTGTTGACTTTTTAAAATGTAAGTATGTACTTCTGTCTGATATGAGTTTTTTTCTGTAGCTGGGTGATTTTAAAGATGTTGTCAGTTTGGTGATGTGTTTTAGTTATTAAAGTTGTTTTCACCTTTCTTATGCTTTACTTTGGCACAGTAACGGTAATAAACAAAATTAACCCTTTACCGCTTGTGAAACCGTACATAATTTGTCTAGTGAGTAAAATGGAGTTAAGGGCATGCCCTTAAAAGATGGTGTATAGTTTATACACATACAGGATGTTGAGTTCTCGTTTTGTTTAGACAACTACATCTACGAGCAGTGCGGCTGCGGGCGTCGGGTCCGGCGGCTGGGTGGCGCTGCCTCCGCCGAGCTCGCCACACTTCCGCACAGAGTTCCCTTCGTTAGAGGCCGCAGCACAGCCCTCTCACCGTGCAGAACATTCCCAGCCACAGGCACAACTCAGGCCACAAGGTAAGAAGGCTATTTAAACTATTTGATTGAGAGCTGGGCATGCCATTGAGCAAAGATAAGCATAGCCCGTCATTGGGACGGCCTCAGCTATGTATCTGAAAGATCTGCAAACTGGAATTTGAGATCTTATTACAATCCAATTTCTTGTTCCTGACAATATTTATTTATTTATAAGCCATTGATAGGCTAATAGGACCAAACAAAGTGATAAACTATTAAATTTGTTCATAGCCGAAGGCAGTTGGACGTCCGGTGGTGGCGCCGGCCCCCGCCAAGATTCCGCGCCCCCTGTAGCACAGCAGCCGCCCACCTTCCGCACTATACTGCCTTCGTTTGTAAGTATAAATGTATCTTACTACATTTACAATATTCTATGCTATTTTTTAACCGACTTCAAAAAAGAGAGGTTATCAATTCGTCTGTATGTTTTTTTAAATATTTTTTATTTGTGTTACTCAGAACTCCCGTCATTTATGAACCGAGCTTGGCGTCTCCTTTTTTTTTTTTTTTTTTTAATAGTTTGTCATGGTATGCTTCCAAGTTGGTCCCATATTCACCACATCAGGATCTGATGATGGATCTTGGAGAAATCGAGGGCAATTCTCAATTATTGTAGACACATGTAGTCTGTTTTGATACTTTTACTGAGCGTTTTGATCCCCTACATACAAAATATAACATCTGATGATGCAATCTCTAAGGAATCTAGGGATATCCTCAAAGATAATAGGTACGAGTAGTCCGTTTTTAGATTTTCATAGAGAATTTTGGTCAGTCAATAATATAAAGGAAACGAGGGTCTGATGATAGAGCTGCCGAAAAACAGATAGTGGAACTTTTTAGTAACAAAATCCCCCTATGGCAGGGGGAGAGGCCTACGTCCAGACTCCAGTAGTGAACTGCAATAGGCTTATGAAGATAATTGTGTTAAGTCGTGAAATTATATGTTGCGGTAAGCCGTGTCCGAAGTAAGATGGTTATAGAGGAAGAGGTAGACACGAGAATAACGAGATGACGGATAATAGGGATGAATGAAAGAAGAGTACCTACATATTGCACCGACCCCAAATGATTGGGAACAGGGCAGGAAGGAGTGTAATTATATATTGCTTATATTGTCAGACGTAAAGTTTCGAAGACTAGTCATTTCTCTCTTTTGTCATGTGGCCAGGGCCGGATTTAGAGGTCCCGAGGCCTCGGGGCAACGAAGGAGCGGAGGCCCCCTTACCCCAAATTATTTTCCAAATAAAATTATCAATTGTTTTCAGTCGAGTTTTTCAATAAATAATTTATTGTGAAAACAAGTACTCTATTGTGGGGGGCCCCCCGTTTGTGGGGGCCCGGGGCTTTCGCCCCGATTGTCCTACCCTAAATCCGGCCCTGCATGTATGTGGCCTATTTAATCATTTGCTGGCATATAAATTGACAATATTTTGCCTTCTAAACTTCGTACACGGCTTAACGTAATATATATTTGCCCTTTAGTAAAATTTTGCTTTAGTAAGCTCGAGTTTTGGGAGGAAGTCGGTTTTTCGTTTTAAAAATATATATTTTTTTACAAAAAAATTAAATAGGGGCTTAGTGCCATGTATTGGTGACCTTTTCTTAGTAGTTATACTTAATCACGTTATTTTTCAAGAATATAGTGTTGAAACAAATTACAAAGCAAGTACTTTGCTATTGTCTTAACCACCCAGTATCTTTTTTATCACTGGCATACCTGGGATGAATGTAGAGTTTCAGGAAATACCCAAATATTCAGTTTTTTATTGTTTGACATTGGGTGATGTCTGTCTAGTTCAAGGTGTCCCTCCCACTCCTCTTTTTCTTGGTTATTTTAAGAATGGGGTTAATACACTTTGGTGAGTGGGTGGGCATGTTCTAAGAATTTGTATACGCGTATACAATAAATAGCAAGCAACCATACATGCGCAAACGCGATAATTACAGTTTTGCAATCGTTGATTGACATCAATAGCAATTGAAAAATTGTACTTGCACAAAAGTATGTATGTTATGTAAACATCGACTTCTTGGTCAAGTAAATAATACACATTGCATTAGAAATTCCAATCATTTAAGGTGTTCAGTGTATAACTGTATACTAAAGAAATAGATGCTGCCTGCCTACACCCAATGAGTTGACGACAAACAGGAATACCCAATGACTAAGTTGTCTTTAATTTTACGACAAACAGGAATCCGCCAGATATGTGTGACGTACTAACAAGAGGGAGATGTCAATAGAGATACCCCACTGAACAGGCCTATGAAATTCGGAATTAGGTGGTCATTTATGTACTTGCACTGATTTCATACAGCGAAAGAATAAAGTGGATATGCCTCAAATTACAAACTAATAAACATTTTATGTTAATTATCTTTGTTTTATTTGTCTATCTCTGTATTATTTATTTGTAATATTGTTGCCACACGATTGTCCATTAGAAATTAGGTCCACATTAATATCAACATTTCGATTTTGACTCTACCTAATTCCGACCTCTGGTTATGTAGCTTAGATGAATTAGGTACCTGTCTTATTAGTAAATGATCGAAGAATGGTTTAAACAGCATAAAGTCAGCAAGGATAGCAGCATATTATTTAACGCCAATATGTGCTAAATGTAGCCTTTTATTATTGAGTATGTTAGTATTCTTAGTGAGGTATTGTAGTACCTACAACTTTGTACGTTGCTTTCTTTGACTTACGAGTATAATATCCGGCAGTTCTGGTTCATGTACTCCATTTCGGGAGCAGTCGTGTGTATATAGTGTGTGACAGCCAGGAAAATTCTGAAACGTACCATTGTGTTGAGTTAGACGATAGTGTTTTCACTCGCAGGAATTTTTTATATTTTATTATTCGCATAGTTTCTTTCCGCGTCAATGGGTCGTTTACAGTGATTTTTATTTGTATTTTATTTATATCGAAAGACCATAAAATAAAAGAAACATTGTCGCGTTGGTCAATTTTCGTATTTTCCCGCGACATGGTTCCACCGTTATAAATTTAAAAAGGTTTTGGGCGTAGCCAATACTGGCCGGAGTCTGTCTTTTGGTGACAAGATTACCTTATACTCGTATGGTGGCGATTTGGTTTATACCAACAATTTGCCCCAGTTGCGGGAAGTTACTCCAAACCGATTTGGACGCCGAGGCCTGCCTGCTTCCTGGGATTTTATTTCTGCTAACCGCCGCCTTCCGTCGCCGCCACCTTATCATCTTGCTACCGGGGGAAAATACCGTCAACCAGAAGATACGTTTTTTTTATCTGGAATTAATCTAATATTTACCAAAGAAACCAGGATGTAAATTGTTGGTATAAACCAAATCGCCACCATACGAGTATAAGGTAATCTTGTCGCCAAAAGACAGAATCCGGCAAGAATTGGCTACGCCCAAAACCTTTTCGAATTTATAACTGTGGAACCATGTCGCGGGAAAATACGAAAATTGACCAACGCGACAACATTTGCGAAAGGAAAAACTTTGCTAGCGTGAAAACTTTCCGGGATATAACGATTTCAAAATCACACGGCTACCACAACGTGACGTCACTCTTTAAGTAACTTGTATGCGCGTAAAATTAATCGATGTCGTAAAAGAACTTTTGTTCTACAGCTATATTAAATATTGCGTTTATAAATATGGTCACGAAACAAAAGTTGCTGTAAATGATGCAGGTGGACATGTGATGTTGTAATTTTCAATTAATTTCACATTTGAAAAATGAACTTGCCCACTTACCTTTGAAGGCTTATTTTGGACACTCAATCAACGTTTGCTTTATTTATATAGGTAGGATAGTTCAGGCAACTACGATGATCCGACCAGTACGTAACGATCTTCTAATATTATTATCTCATTAAGCCGCGTGCCATTATTTTATTTCCGAAAAACACACTTCCCAAGCCTCCCCGCTCTTGTCCGCCATTATTATTATGTTCCTTTTTCAAGAGAGCATAATCAACCCAGAGCATAGTCATTCGATTTTTTAAACAAGGAAAATGCATTCACGTACATTCTGCCAACCCTGTGCGTACGATCGTTAGTACGGGCCGTTCCATCAGATTAGTCGCTCTAATCTTAGTTTTAACGACTAAAGCCAAGGAAACAATACATAAAACTATCATACAGGGTGTAGGTGACAGCCAGGCAAATACTGAAATGCTGAACAAGTACCATTCTGTTGAGTTATACGACAGTGTTATTACTCGCAGGAAATGTATTTTTGATTTGATTATTAGTAATCTTTGCTCTCCACGCCAATTGTATCGGGTGATTCTGTAACTTATTAAATGGGCTTATTAGTTATTGTGTGACCCATTTCTGTTTTTTGGATCAATTGTGACTCTCCATTAGGGTTGTTCAGTATTTTAACTTGTTTGAGGGCAACTTTTTTTTAAATCACATTTTAGTTAAAATTTTATTTTATGTCATTCTTTAAGGCGTAATTAAACGAACTAAACAATTTTTTTAATGAAAATATGAAAAAAATGTCTGAAAATTTCGGAACTTTCCTGCGAAAATTTTCAGTGTTTTCTGCCTCAGAATCATGGTCTGAAGTCATGGTATCAATATTTGCCTGGCTGTCACAAACACCCTGTATATAACTCGGCTTTTTTCCTTAGCTGATGAAAGGTAGCAGCGGGCGCGAGCTGTCGCTGGGCGCGCTGGGATCGCTGCCGCGCGCGCGCTCCGCCCGCCCCGCCCCGCGCGGCGCGGACGTGCTGACGGCGCGGCCCATCCTGCGCGACGACCAGATCAGCTCGCTGGACGACATCGCGCACGACGCCGGCTGGGCGACGCACGATGATATTGATTACAAGTTGGTGGCTTTGATAAAAATCTATACTAATATTATAAAGGTGAAGAGTTTGCTTGAACGTGCTAATCTCAGGAACTACTGATACTGACCGGTCCGATTGGAAAAATTCTTTCAGTGCTAGATAGCCCATTTAATGAGGAAGGTTATAGGCTATATAGCAACCCGCCCAGGCTTCGCACGGGTGTAATGCCCCCTCACGCAGCAAAGTCATGAACGGCCGCTAGTCACTTAAATGCAATAATACTCGTATGCGGTCTAAAGTGCTTAAAAAAATATAGTCCTAGAACCTATCCACAAAATTTGAAACTTGAAGTAACGCGTTTGTTTATTTTAACATACATTTTTTTTAAATGTCTCAAGACAAAGACTTGAAAATTTTGAAAAAACGATTTGGACCAGTTCACTATTACAACCTATTATTGAATCCAATTTTGTTTTTTTTTTAAATAAGATTAAAGCAATAACGTAAGTGAGCCTTAGCCATAACTTTCTTGATGTTTCAATATTTGTTTCTCTTTCTTTCAGTCAAAAATTGGACTTCTCAGATGGAGAGTCCACAGCTCCCGTGAGCAAATCTAGTAATAATAATAATAAAAACCGGGCCAGTATTGAAAACGAGCGTGTCGACTCGAAAAACCAGGAGCCTGGAGATGAGGATCAGCTTTGGGCTGAGAGGAGACAGAAGCAAAGCAACGAAGTCGCGCAGGCCGTGGCTCGAGCCAAGCAAAGAAAGGAAGAGGAGCAGAGGAGGCAGCTGAGAGACACAGGTCCTCAGAACAAAGACCCTCGCGACAGGGATCGCAATGATAACAGAGACAGGGAAGATTCCAAGGAAAAAGAGAGGCTCGATCGTCCAGATCATCGTCAGGATAACAGAGAGAGGGATCGCAATGACAAGGACCGAAATGAAAATAGAGACCGAGAACGCGTCGATAATAGAGACCGCATGGATAATAGAGACAGATTCGATAACAGGGATCGCGATCGAGATCGCACCGATAGAGATCGCAATCGTATGGACAACAGAGACAGAGAGAGCGATAAGGAAAGAATGGACACGCGGGAACGAGACCGCAATGATAATAGAGACAGAGACCGGTTCGAGCGAGACAGGGAGCGTGAACGCAACGACCGGGATAGGTATGTAAAGATTTGAGCTAAAATAATTACCCGACTGCGCGACGCAAAGGAGTGATAATGTGTTTAACAGCCTATGTATGTATGTATGTTCCTTTGAAGCACTATACAGACCAAACGCCTGGGCCGATTTTTATGATTCACACGTCAATCGATTCCTCTTAGTCCCGTGAGTGTCACTAAAGACATGACGTTAGTGAAAATCCAATATGGCGACTACTGGACGCCATGTTGTGAAAATGAAAAAAAATTAAGTCAACAAACTATATCAAGTGGGGTATCATTGAATTCAAATTTCAATTAATTCAATATTTTACAATGCTATTTCTCAGTTTCCCTGCTTCACATCCTTACTCTGCTCCGGTGGAAAGGCAGACTAAAAGTAATTTAAAGTTAGAAAATTAGAAAATAAGCTTGAATTTATTTTATTGCATTATCGCAGGAACGATCGCGACTTCAGAGAGCGCGGCGGCGAACGCGACTACCGCGATAGAGAACGCGAGCAGAACCCGGCCTTCTCCAAGCAGTTCCAGGCCAACATCCCGCCGCGCTTCCTCAAGCAGCAGCAGAGCCGGCAGCAGGACGACCACAAGGTAGGGCGGCACATCACATCAGCAAGTGCACTGCTGGACTAGGCCTCGCCCAGGTTACGCCTCGCTTAGGGCATGCCACAAGGCTACTGCCATAGGGGGATACGTAGGCCTCGCTTAGGGCATGCCTACTAAGCAACTGCCAAAGGGGGATACGTAGGCCTCGCCCAGAATTTTTGCCCTACCTAAAGTTCGTTTAGTCTAATGTTTAGTACTTTCTCGTAGACTTCGTCCTGCATGATTATAGTCATTAGTTTCACGTTGGTGGCTATAAGGACCTGAACGCCAACCAACTTATGCTTGACATACCGTAACAAATATAGAAAGTCAAATTATTTGCATAATTATTGTTTCGTGTCAAATAAATAATTTCAATTAAATTTCAAGGGCTGGGCCTTCCAGAACAAGCCGGCGCCGCGCCGCAACGAGCCCGCCTACACTGCACCACGCCACGCGCCGCATAACGGTCGACGGTCCTACTCCAGGTAATTACTATTATATTCGTATCAAGTGTACCAGTGTGTGGCCTAATAGAGGTCAGTTTGGCAGACATCCGTCATGACTTCGTTGTTACTGACTGGCTAGGAATAAATTATGGTTGTTTACTTTTGTTTTCTCCATGACTTTGAATTTGACTGTATGCATAATAGCAACTTTTGCATAGTACCAGAGTTAGACGTTAAGAGTCGAAAGATTTATTGTATTTTTACAGAGACTATTCAGACCGTGAAGATGAATTTAGAAGAGAAAAAGATGGCCCTGGAGCTGGACCCCAATGGAGATCTGAAATGCAAGATTATGATAGACCTGGCAGGGAATTGGATAGATCGAATTCTAAGGAATCCTACAAAGACTATGATTACAAGGATAAAAGAAATGAACTAGAGCGAAAGCCTTCAGAGGTCACTATAGACCAAAATAGTAGGACAGCTGCCGATAAATTATCTGAAGTATTTGAAAGGAAGAGCATTGGATTAATAGAGCCATTTGCTCAACCTGCGCCGGAACCCGCTCCAGCTGAGCCTTTAGAGAGACAAACCTCCAAGACGTCTCTGAGGGACTCTGCTGAGAGGGACTTCGGAAAAACTTCGTGGGCTGACATGGCCCAGGAGGAACAATCTAACTTCACTGTGCTAAAACCCACTTTGGAAAAAGTTAGTCCTCCTAAAGAGGAACCAGCCACTAAGCCAGCAGAAAAGGATATGGAGAAAAACAAGATCTCAAGTCAACCAGCTTTCCAGGCATCTTTACAGACGCCCAACATTGCCATACAAAATCAAAATAAATACCATAATAACAATGCTGCTAACAATCAAAACTTTCCTCTTAATCAACAAGTATCTCAATCTGGAAACCTTTCCACTCAATCTAAACCTTCTATTTCTGAAAATCTTTCTTCTAAACCTAATATTCAAAGTGTTCCTAAAGTGAATGTGCCTGAAAATATTTCTTATCCGAAATGCATTGAAACACCAGTGCAACAGCAGAACGCAGCGAAAATAGTTCCTCAAAAAACAGAAAAGGAGTTCACCGTGGTCGAACCCGCGGCGCCCAAACCGACGAGCGCCGAGCCGATCGGACCCAAACCTAGCGAGGTACAATCTCAGCCCACCGCCGACGCGCACGCCACCGACAGCAAGAGACCCGATGACAAGCGAGCCGAGCGCCTGCCTGCCGACGCGGCCAAGGGCAAGGACGGCGTCGAGCGCAAGTCCAGCGGCTCCGGCTCCGAGAAGAAGGGGCGCGGCTACGGCGCCGGCGGCGGGTATGCCGTGTACAGCAACCGCGGCTGGGGGGCACGCGAGCCGCGCGGCCGCCGCCACCGCGCGCCCGCCAGCGAGTCCGACGCGAGCACGGACGGCGCGCCCGAGCGCCGGCGCCGCGCGCCGCGCGAGCCCCGCGCCAAGCCGCCCGATGCGCTCGAGCCCTTCGCGCCGCGCGGACAGCCCTCGCGCCGCGGCCGGGGCGGCTCGTTCGCCGGCGCGCCTCGCCCGCCCGCGCCCGCCAAGCGAGTCGCCGGCTACGGCCCGCCCAACACCAAGAGCCCCTTCGGCCAGGCGAGCCGCGTGCGCGACGACGAGCCGCCCGCGCCGCCCGACGACAAGCGTGCCAAGCCCCGCGCCGGCTCGGGCGGCGGCCGCGGCCGGCGGGCGCGCGCTCCCAGCGGCGAGGACGACAACTGGGAGACCACTTCCGAACATTCCGAGGGCGGCGCGCCCGTACGCCGCCGCCCGCCCGCCGCGCCGCACAAGGGCGGTGGGGGACGGGCGCCCGGGGGCCGCGGAGGCTCGGGTCGCTCCGGCCAGGCGGCCAAGAAGGAGCCGTCCGGCGAAAAGGCCGCCGACATTGCAGAGGCTATGACCGATCTCAAAATAACCGCTGCCAAGAAGGAGGAGGAGGTCGTCGACGACGGGTTCCAGGAGGTCAGGAACAAGAAGAACTCGAAGGACTCGCGGGGACCGTCCAAGGACGAGGCTCAAAATTCGGGCAAAACGTCCAGATCTCATTCGAACCAGGGCGGAGCCCGCAACGGGTCCTCGACTCGGAGCTCGAGCGACAAGTCCGGGCAGCGCGCCGCGCCCGCTACCGGCAAGCCCGCCGCGCAGTACGAACGGCCGCGGCAGGCCAACCTCGCGCCGCGCTTCGTCAAACAGCGCCAGAAGCAGCAGCTCGGGCTCGCCACACCCTTCGGGCCCGACACGGGCGCCGCGCCTCCGCCGCCCGCCGTCAACGCCTGGGACAAGCCCATCGCGCAGAGCCTGCGCACGCCGCCCGAGGAGCCGCCGCCCGAGCCGGTCGCGCCGCCCGCCCCGCCCGCGCGCGAATCGCCCGCGCCAACCGCGCCGCCGACCGCGCCACTGCCGCCGCCCGCGGACAAGGCGGGCGTGTTGGACGGCGCCACGCCGCCCGTAGAGACGATCATCTTCGAAAACACCAACTACAAGACGGCGCCGCCGGCCGAGGCGCTCAAGCAGAAGTACCAGCCGGCGGCCGCCAAGCCGGCCGAGGAGGCGCTGACGGGCGAACTGGCGCTGTCCTACAACGGCGAGGCGCGGCGCCCGCGCTCGCTTCAGGAGCTCATGGCGGAGCGGCCGGCCGACGACGCCGCGCTCGGCCTGCAGATGGCGTTCGACGCGCCGCAGAAGCCCGAGGACTCGTCCGATATGAAGCTGGACTTTGCCTTCGACTCGGACCTGGGCCAGCTGGAGGAGAAGGCGGGCAAGGCGCTGGGGTTGCCGCGCACGCACGCGCACCTGAGCGCCGCCAGCACCATCTCGCCGCTGGCCGCCGACCTCAACCTGAAGATCGCCAGCGTCAAGAAGGTGTGGGAGATGCCGGCCGTGGCCGAGGGCGGCGAGGAGCTGCAGTTCGGATTCGAGGAGGCCGGCGTCGAGGCGGGCGCGCCGCCCAACGTGTGCAAGGTGAAGCCCACGCAGCAGCTGCAGTCGCCGCCGCCGCCCGCCTACCCGGGCGCCGTGGGGCTGGTGGGCGGCTACGGCGGGCTGTCCGTGCCGTCGCCGCCCGCCGTGCTGTACGGCTCGGGCCAGCAGGGCGGCCTGTACGGCGCCTTCCTGGATCAGGGCCGTCAGCAGTTCGGGCCCTTCCCGGGCGCGCCTTACGCCGCGCAGTCCGCCGCGCCCTACAACTACCAGCCTCCGCCGGACATGTTCCAGAGCCTGCCCAGCCAGTATCGCATGGTGAGTTGCTACCTTTCATACTGTTAGTCTGTAGTTTGAAAAGGCAGGTGGAATTTGGGTCATGGACCTCCAACTCTTGGGGATAACAAAAAGCAAATTACAAACAGAAATTTTCGATTTAATTCACTTTCATGTTTATAATTCCACTTGCCCTATAAGTAGAAGTTAAATGTTATAATTGTTTTCAAAGTTAATAGTTTTCTTGTAGTTTGGAAATTCGTGCTATACGTTTTCCTAAATATCTGTCACTTCGTCCGCGTGAAAGGACATTACACCAGTGTGAACGCGGTGCGGTCCCCTGATTAACTAATTTGCAGTAGCATAGACGAAGCAATGCGATAGCGGGGCGCGGTAGTACGCCTCGCTCTGCTACTGCAAGTTACATAATCAGGGGGTGGGCCCTAAACCTTCCTCTTGAATCACTTAAAACACCCCATCAAAATCCGTTGCGTAGTTTTAAAGATCTAAGCATTAAGCATACATAGGGACAGACACACACTGCAGCGACTTTATTTTATAATAATTATGTAGTGATGTGATAGTGATGATTAGTTACTAGAATAACTGAGTGTGTTGTCGCATCGGCAGCAATACCCCGCCCCGGCGGCGGCGGGCGGCGGCGCGGCGTTCGGGCAGTCGGCGCCGCTCGCCAACAACCCCAGCACCGTGCTCATCTCCAGCACATCCAACTCGCTCATGTCCGCCACCGTCAAGCCGTCCTCGCAGATCGGCGCCATCGGTATGTATGCAGTATACGCCTGATTTCGGAACTGACATTTTTTTTGTATGCAGTAAAACAGAATATGTGGTTACACACATAGTAACTGGCGCCATCATCCATCGGAACTATACGGTGAAATATTTTTTTTCAGGTGTGTGTATTTTACCTTAAAAACCTCAGGACCTCAATGACATATTTTAGGCGTTATCACTCTTTTTTGGGAAAGACTGGCCTAGACAAAGTAAACATTATTTCTCGATTGAATGGCCAATGGAAACGTTTGCTTCAATAGGAAACCTCAAAGAAGTAATGTAAGGCCATCATAGTGTTGTAAAGAAACAGGATATTTTGTAAGCATCTAGGTTTAACCAAAATTGAAATGGAACTAACATTAATTCTGTACTTATATCTATCTCAGTCATGTTTTATGCAGATAAATTAATTTTTGGCGTACATAAGTATATCGTCTCATTGACAAATTCAGCTGTATAAATATTTTCCAAAATTAGCTCTACTTCACTTATTTTGTTAATCAACAAAACCAATTGCAGGCAGCAAAGGCGCCGGCGTCGGCGGCGTAGGCGGCGTGAACACGTATCAGCAGCAGTACCTCGGATACTCGGCGCCCGACGCGTACTCGCTGCCCGGCCTGCTGCCGCGCCCGGCGCCGCCCGCCAGCTCCTACTACTCGTACCAGGGCCCGTCGCCGGCGCCCAGCTACCCGCTGCAGTTCCCGCAGCAGCAGAACAGCTTCGGCAGCCAGTACCTGTCGAGCCAGCTGCAGGTGGCCGCCGCGGTGCAGCAGATGCAGGTGGGCAGCTCTGCTTTAGGTTCATAATGTCCTAATCCCAAAATGTCCAATTCTCAAAATGGCCAATTCCTGAAGTGGCAGATTTCCGACATGTCAAATTCTCAGAATGTCCCATCTATAAATTACGTCACAGGTTAAGGGGGAGGGAGGGGGTCGTCAAACTGTGACATTGTGTGACAATGTATAATGATGGGCTTGTAGAACAAGTGCTCATAGATTTTCTTTAAATAAACAAGCGTTGTAGACTGACGGCGACTTAGAAGATCGTGGTGTGCTGGCTTTGAGTGGTCTGACTGAGATCTGGATGAAATAATTTTGGATGTTTGATAGGTCTGTTTTAAGGGTAAAGTTGATGCTGTCTCTGTCAAAGACAGCATTAAATTTATTCATCAGTTAGAACTATCTGCCTGTTAAAAAATATGCCCGAAATTATTACAATTGATTATTTATTAGCTATAAATAACTGCATATACACAATACGATGACTGGCAGCAGCATTACAGACGGTCTAGCCAGCTATAACATTACGAAATTTGTACTTGTTGTAGTTTATCTAAATTGAAACCACCCAATCACCTAACAGCAACAATACCGCGCGCCGATGCAGCAGCAATACGGGCCGCCGCAGCAAGCGGTGCGGCCGCCGGCGCAGCAGCTTAAAGTCTCCACTACACGAGCACGCCAACGGGTTCGCACCGCTGTGTGACGCGGCGTCGCCCACGCCCGGCAAGAACAAGCCCAAGCCGCCGCACTCGCCGCCGCACCACAAGTACCAGCACGTGCCGCACCCGCACCACCATCATCAGCAGCAGCAGGTAGCTGTTTACTCCGACTGCCATTTTGTAGGGACTCGTTTATATGATACCTACCATTTTCTTGTATAGTGCACAAGTGAGTGATCACGTGCTTTTCTAGGTATGCTTAGTGACAATTTTACAACGTTAAAATCTATGCGGGAATTTATTGGTACAACCCAGTGATTGGGATCCAACTTACGCCCCCCGCTTGTAAGGCGCACGTCCTAACCACTGGACTATCATAACAGTGATACAGACATACAATTTTATTGAAGCAACAATGTCTGGCATGGACTGAACTGCCATTTGTGACTCGTCATGTCCATGTTTACTAGTAAGTAATGGCATATAAATAATTGCTTGAATGTGCAATTTTTACATATCAATAATGATTCGAGCCAGGACTGAATGAATTAGTGCTGATAGAAGTGGTTTGCAATCCCTTTTCACACACCAAGTAGAAACACTTGCCTTGTCTAGTTATTACTTAGCTCTGTGGATTTGACGTTAAAAGTGAAACATCTCGCTCTCACCAAATTCATCATACGGATGCATACTTGATTACATTCCACATTGGGCCGTCGTCGCCGTCAAAACGTAAATAAACGAACTAGCAAGAGGGCTTAGATGTAACCTGGGTAAATAAAGGCTTCCTATTGAAGATAATTTTTTGATAACTTACTCGTAAACACCCAGTATAGAGGATTTTGTAAATGGTGACAATAAACATTTGTCGACGATTTGGCTTTAACTTCAGTTACGAAGTCCTCCGAAATAATGTGTGTCTCTAATATTCATAAACTTCATAATTGGAGTAAACATTATTTATTAACCAATATTACTATCTAAATAATAAATGAACCAAATTAGTTATATATGCCATATATGTGCTTGAGCATATGCCTTGACAGAATGGCCATAAAGTATACCAAATCCTTAGCAATGTGACATAATGAGAGATACTATCAGTAATGGAATGAGGGCAGGAAGATGACTGTACTTTGTTAGGTGTCCAATTCGCTTAGTGGAGTAGGTAGCAGCACTAAGAAAGTGTTTATTATACTATGTTATGGAATGACATAAAAGGTTAATGAACTTTAATCTTTTCACCAAATGCTGAGTAAGTATGTCACTTACATTCAACTGTATGCTACTTGCACAGTCCAACACCATATTTTGTTTAAAATGCCAGAGGATTCATTTTTTTGTTTACCATTAAACTTATACACCTATTTGTGAAATTTGCTGGTTTTACTTGTAGTTAACTTACACAGACATAGCCACGGTCTTGAATCATCTGGTTCTTTTGAATAAGGTTATAAAAATTACTGTTAACAGCCTTCATGCTCTATTCTTAAAATGTTAACCATCCATACATCCCACAACAGATCATCTCTAATGTTGCCGGGTGTAAAATGTAGTAGTGATGCGTGTGGTTCCAGCAAATGGTGGGCGGAGTGCAGCGGTGCGGCGGCGGCGCGCGGGGCGGGGCGCCGCGCTACCCCGCGCCCATACAGCGTCCGCACGCGCCCGCGCCGCTCTACCGCGCGCCCGCCGCCCGCGCGCCGCGCCACCACCACCCGCCGCCCGCGCTCTACTACCAGCCGCACCAGCGCAGTGAGTATACACCGATGTTGATGTCTTATCTATTGTCCGTTTCACCGTATAGTTGCGATGGATGATGGCGCTAGTTACTATGTGTATGACCACATTTTCCGATTCACTGCATACAAAAAATGTTGGTTCCGAAATCAGGCTTAGGAATTATTCTATGAAACGAACGTTATCTATCATAGCATCTACTCTATCGAGAGTTTTTGAGATCAAATATCTCCCAGGCCAATGTGTAACACGGTGGTTTCCCCACAGACGGCGGAGGCGGTGGCGAGCGCGCCGCCGAGCCCGCGTCGCCGGCGCTGGCGGGCGAGGAGGAGCGCGGCGCCCGCGCTGTCGGCCGCGCCGCCCGCGCCCGCGCACGAGGTGCAGGCGGACTGAACGCCCGCGCACGTATCGTTTACTCGACCGCGTGCGCCGCACTCCATGCAGACGGTACTCTTCTATATCGATGGTTTTCGGTAATCTAATTAAGTCGTAAATTATGGAAGTGATTTTAAGATTATTTAAGATTCGTTGAAGCGCTCGACCGACCGGCGACGGCGGCGGCGCGAGGTAGCTGCGCCGACACGGCGCTCGTATGTTTCTTTGTAAATATATTGATTGATCGGACGGACATCCGGCTGTCTATTTGACTGTTATATTTAAGTATATAGACTTGATCGGTCGGCGGCTCACGCTGCGGACCGACGGACCGCGAGGACGACTCGTCCGACTGACCGATGCTGCCTCGAGACCTCTCACTAGTGAATATGTAGCGACGGTTTCTCTGAACTAATGTCGATGCAATATAAATGAATAATAAATGTAATTTGGAGCGAAAGCGGTTACGGTATAACAGCACATGCTGGTCCGTGTGCGTAAACTCCATGTATCATAATCAATTATTATATGCGAATAAAAATATTATGACCGATTTTTGACTTTAATTTCCATTATATTATCATATTAGAACCCAGCCAAGAAAACTATTAGTGCACTTGCACCAAATGCTTTTATCTCTAGTCACTGGCGGACTAAGCTTTTGAGGCCCGGGCGGTCTTTAATTTTAGGGCCCCTCCCGCCCTCCAGATTACTGAATAAGAAATGCAGATATCTTCCGATATCTCATCCGCCAGATATGTGTGATGCCGTTTCTTTCGGTTCGTACAACAAGAGGGAGATGTCAATAGAGATATCTGTCAGATAATTATATCGGGACTTATCAGTAAGTGTTTGAAAAGGCCCTATGAATGCGTTAGAATAGAGGTCGGAATTAGGTAGAGTCATTTAGTACTTGCACTGATTTCATACAGCGGAAGAATAAAGTGGATATGCCTCAAATTACAAACTAATAAACATTTTTGTTAATTATCTTTGTTTTATTTGTCTATCTCTGAGGGTTTTATTATTATTTATTGTAATATTGTTGGCCACACGGGATTGTCCATTAGAAATCCTGGGAAGGTCACATTAATATCAACATTCGATGCAAGTACATAAATGACTCTACCTAATCGACCTCTGGTTATGAATCTTATGAACTTAGATGAATTATACCTACACCGTTTACTATTATGATAAATGATCGGAAGAATGGTTAATTACAGCAGATTATGTTAAATAACATTGTCTGAGTAGACAAGGAATTTTTTTTTTAAATATGCCAATCCGAGCCCCTCAGTTGTGGGGCCCGGGGCGGACCGCCACCGCCCCCCTGTTAGTCCGCCAGTGTCTCTAGTTTACATGCTCTCTTGCTTATCTATAGGTACATCCTTATCTACTATCTAGATATAATGCTTTTTCCTGAATGACTTACTGACCGATCAACTAAACTGCTGATCGAAGAGACCTGACACTTGGAAGATGTGCTTCTAGTATGACGTAGGTATCCGATAAGAACGGATTTTTATCAATTCTACCCCAGCTCTAGTAGCATGACCTGCGAAACACTATATGATAAACCGATTTATCGACATTTACCCTGTCAAAATATGATAAATATAGCCGCCATTTTGAATTTTGTATAGAGACGATACGGTATCCACGATGCGTGGTCATGCTAGGAGGGCTGAGGGGGTAAAAAAGGGCGTTAAGTTTGTATTAATTTGTAGTCTGGGACAACGCGATTCCTTGATCTTAAACTTTAGTGTAAAGTGGGTTAAGGGTAACACTAACAAAGTGGTTCCCAAAATTCAAACATTTTCGCGGACCACGTCGCTTCAAGGAGACGTCAAGTATATTTTTCAAAACAAGATATTTCTTAGATGAATATTAAATGAGATCAAGAAACAAAATTAGGCAGTTGTCAAGTTAACTTTTGCGTAAAATGACGCTGTTCTGTTACATTCTATTGGAGCCGACATACAGAAAATAAAGATTTGAAAGAGCAAGAGCATAATGGTATTTACGCTGACTGGTTATAATTCTCGTTGATGTTGAGTATTGTTGAGGCGCAAAATGTCGCAATTCTCAATTGCTCCAGATGAGCAAGCTCGAACATTTTTAACCCGACTGCGCGACGCAAAGGAGTGGTATTGTGTTTAACAGCCTATGTATGTTTGTATGTTACTTTGAAGCACTAAGTACAGACCAAACGCCAGGGCCGATTTTTATGATTCACACGTCAATCGATTCCTCTTAGTCCGGGTGGCGAGTGTCACTAAAGACATGACATTAGTGAAAATCCAATATGGCGACTACTAGACGCTATATTGTGAAAATGAAAAAAAATAAAGTCAACAAACTATATCAAGTGGGGTATCGTTGAATAGGTATTTGAAAATCATTATCAGTTTTCTCTCAACATTTTTCGATCCGACTGACCGTTTAAGATCTATATCGATTTAAAGTTGCGTAACAATCATTCTCGCATATAAGTTTTTAGACTTCTTGCTGCCGAGCATGTTTCTTGAAGGCTACCTATTAGTAGCTATATTAACCAAAAAGTATAAAATTAAAAAACTATTTAAAAAATCAAAGTGCGAGTTGAACTCGCGTGAGACTGCGTTCCGTTATACGAAAGTTACTATCAGTTTTTTAAAAACTGAAAAGTTGGTAACAACACAATATTGAGTGATTTACCATTATTTTAATATCATGGACTTCTTATAGGTTTTCCTATAATCTATAAGAAGAAAAAAACTAATTTCTGTATTTTTTTCAAATTATCAGTAGTTTCGGAGATAGGGGGGGGGGAATGGTCAATTTTCGTCTATTTCTTGAATAACTTGAAACTATTTATTTTAAAATTACAAAAAAATACATTTAAGATCTTCTCAACAAGACCTTTCATTTGATATGCCACACGATGCAGCCAGATTTTTTTTTTAATTTTCCCCTTCCCCCCAAAAATGACACCCCCATATACAGATTTCATCTGCTCACGTCACACCTCTGTGGTATTGGTCACAGGAATTGATATGGTGTACCAATTTATAATAATAGAAAATTTCAGTTGTTATGTTGCATCATTAGAAAATATTTTATTTTCTTCAATAGTATTCATTCCATCCAGCAGCGCCTCCCGTACTGAACACAGTCCAAATCAATCAGCGGTCAAGCGGTGACACCAAGTAGCCTTGTGGCCCGCCTGTCCAGTAGTGGATTGACTACTGAAGAAGTCCATGAAATCACGTATCCAGATCTGGGCAAAGTCATTTGGTCTCCTTGTGAACCCTAGTAAGTCATAAGCCATCATTATAGGTAGTAAACATTGTTTGGGCATTGTGCGGAGGTCACCTATACCACAACTATTCTATGATGAAGTATTGAAGTGATATTTGACAGTAAGTTATCCGGGCATGTTCAGGTCGAAAAGTAAGTGAGTAGAAAGGTCTACGCCTCCTTTCATTCGTTTAAGCGCCTTCAGAATTTGTTGCCAATTAAAACTAAAATCACCCTTGCTCAGTCCCTCATTCTTCCCCTCCTTGACTATGCAGATGTTTGCTATCTCGACGCCAATGAGGAGCTGCTAAACAAACTCGAAAGACTTCAGAATCTGGGTATCCGTTTCATATACGGACTACGTAAATTTGATCATGTTTCTCATTTTCGCATTTTCGCAAAGAATTAAAATGGCTCCCGATTCGTTTTCGCCGGAATACTCATATACTCACTCTTATATATTAAATTTTCGATTCGCACCTCAGTATTTGAGGCACAGATTTGAATATCTTTTCTCTAGGGATAGGCCTCTTAGAGCTGCGACTGCTTCGCTATTAGCAACTCCCCGTCATAATTCTGGTGCTTACGGCTATTCCTTTTAGGTGCATGCAGTCAAACTCTGGAACGATTTGCCTCACTCGATAAGAGACTGCAGGACGGTTGAGACAAGACAGTTCAAAAATAAGTTAAGGGATCACTTTCTTGCACTGGCTGACTGATCGGTTTCAATTATCTGCTGAATTGTTGATAATCCTATTGTTTTATGTATTTTTTTCCTATTGGGTATGTCTATATGTTATTATGTCTAACATTACTTTTATTATTTGATTGTTTGTATGTATCTATTTATGTATGAATATTTTATTTTTGTTTATTATAGTTACTTAGTTTAATTCTGTACACATTATTACCTCTATAACTATTGGTCTCACTTTGCTTTCTGGTATGCTGAAAGAAATCTTTTGCAGAGATAAGCACGCCTTTGTATGCATTCCTTTTGTAAATTTCTTTCTATTTATTGTTGTTTTGTATACAATAAAGAATAACAATTATAGACCACCGGACATCTAAGTGCTTGTTTTTATCTTTTCAGTTTTTTTTTATTATTACATAGTTTGGTTCTTTTTACGCAGTCGGGTTTTTGGATTTTTTAAATTTTTTTTTTTCAGTGTGAAATTAGTGAAAATCACAACATCACATGTCCACCTGCATCATTTACAGCAACTTATGCTTTGTGACCATATTTATAAACGCAATATTTAAAATAATTTTAGGAAATGTAAAGAAATCGTTAGGGCTTAGGTCAGGACTGTATGGAGGATGGTCAAGAATTTCTACTTTTTCCTACTTCAAATACTCAATCGTTTGACGAGCGCTGTGTGAGCTTGCGTTGTAGTGGTGCAGGATGATGCGTCGCTTTGAGTTAGATTTTCGAAGTTCGACGACTACTTGTGGTAAACAAACTGTGGTATACCACCCTGCGTTAACCGTTCTACGATCTTCAAATACAATAGTCGCAACATGGCCGGTTTTTCCAACGAACGTGGCCACCATCTTCTTTGAAGTGCTTTGAGAACGCACAACTTTAGTCGGCTTTGGCTCGTCTTGAAAGATCCAGGTTGTAGATTGTTGTTTGGAATCAGGATCGTAGGCATAGATCCAAGATTCGTCACCACTGATGATGTAGACGTGATTTGACTCCTCGGTTGAACCTTTGCAGAGTTTTCTTACACCATCTGACGCGGGCCGCCTTGTGATCGTCGAAAAGCAGATGCGGTATCCAACGGCAAACTAGCTTTCTCACACCAAGCGCTTCATGCAAATATGACGATCTTCGAGAATTAGTTGTCTCACAGCAATAATGTTATCTTCAGTGAAGGCGGATTTTGGGCGTCCTCCACGCTGGAATTCTAAATATCAGTGTTCGACAGTCCGCACATATGGGGCTTCATCACTGAACACAGATGTTAGCTCTTCAAAATACTGAAGCCGTGTCAGGCCTCTTCTAAAGTTGTAGAAAATTATTTTCCTAAGAAAGATTCATTTTCGTACGTAACCTGACAGATTCCAATCGACGCTGTGACTAAACAAATAGCATTAATCCCAGGGATTTGGTATCTTCACTCCTAATACTTTCAACTGTTTGAGATTCAAAATTTAAACACATGCGAATATAGGAACAGTTCCAAATTCAAAATTGCCGGGAAATATGGAAACGACAGAACTTAAAAGGAATGCCTCGTATCAAGGAGTATAAAATGAAGTATATTATCACATCCTGTGATCAAATGTAAACACGCCTAATTCCCGAAGCAGTGTGTAGTGTAGGTAATACGATTAGGTATGTGAATGTTGGCACGATGCCATGCTGTACTAAAACTGAAAACAACCCCTCGTCTACAATCAAGTAACTACAGGAAAAGCCGCCCGCCCAGACGGCGACGACGGAATTCAGATGGAGTGGGGGTACTACCTATTATTTATGGTGGGTACTATTTATTTCCGGGAGGTGGGCAGCAGCAGCACCTACCGTGTTGACAACATAGTCCAAAATACGACGTTTGTCGGGTCCGCTAGTCTATGTATAAACCGTTGCTTAGTACCCACAACACAAGACCTTAGGGATCTTGCTTACTCGTAATGTGGGACTAAGTTAATGTGTTGTGAAGTGTGTGATTTATTAAACAAAAGAGTTCGTCCGTACGAGAGAGCGAAGGGCGACATATTACCCACCCACATGAATGCAATGTGTGACTGATGATAATATTTTTGTAAAATATAAAACAAGCACTGAGTAATGATGTTATTTAAACAATTAACTTGCTTGGAAGTGAATATTATTGATATAAATATCTTCTTCTTCAGCCTGATATAAGTATAGAAACTTCAAACTAATATTTAGGTTTTAAGCAGGGGTCCACTGCTGGACAGGCTATGGGGTAAATAATTAGGCTGAGCCCAGGTGATGTTCTTATTAACTTATAAAATAAATATAAGTATAGTATAGAAACTTCAAACTAATATTTCGGAGGTCATATATATATTTAATCTATTTATTATATAAGTACCTACCAGGTCGGATAACATGCATCTATATCTCGTCCACTGATATAACTTACCTACCTATAGATAAGTGCCTCTGTACAACAAATCTAAATCCCCAGTGATATTTACCAAAGAACATTCCGTTGATCTTGAGCGAGAGGGCGAACTAATGCGATTTTAACAACACGGTCACACCTAACGTGTAATTGCAAAAGTGTGAAGTATCCACGTACTTATCTGGCTACATAATGCACTTTTACCTATCCCTGATATTTAACGTAAGTCGATCGCGGGTCAACAGCCAGACGAGTCTGGACGAGCGCTTTGTTCAGCGTTCAGACCTCAGCCGGGATCCAAGGGGCGTTTACCCTTTACGTAACTCCCCTAGCTCGTTCCCACTTGCAATGGAAAGTGCACAAGCTAGGTTAATTTCTAAATAAATGAAGTTGCAGTTTTGTATATTTCTACCAACTACTAGGTAAACCGTGGTGAGTTTCCATAGGATCATATGATCAGAGTGGACTAACCTCCTATAGATACTATCGGCTTACCTTTAGATAAGTTAGCATAGTTAACAAGCCAATAACAATAGTTTAAAGATTTGACGTAAGAAGTACCTACCACTTAAATTCACTAAAGATTTGCTTATCGTAAATTAAGTAAGGAAGGTCAGAGTAGCGGATAGACAAAGAAGGGCTTTGACCGCTTTCCGACTAGGTACCTACATTATACACGTAGTAGCCGACGTAGAGTTTGGTTGTTGTAGTTAGTGTGGTATTGTCATTTGGATAAATATTGACTATCTATTGAACTTGTTTCCTAAGTAGGAAAACTTCTATTACTACCTACTAAGAGGTACTTATTGTATTACCATATCTTATCTAAATAATTTATATTGTACTTACGAAAATACTAGAGTTCGTTAATGACGATGACGTAAAGTAAGTATCTAATATCTAGGTACCTATATTAGGGTAAATACACGATATTACCTACAGTGATAAAATTAACTAACTAATTGTCGTAACAATTAGCACAGTAGATTGCTACCACCACAGTGTCGCCAATTTTATTCGAACATTTACAGCGTACCTACTTACTGGATTTTAGACGTAAAAGTGACTATATGGAAGCATAAAATAATGAGAGGCAGGTCCGTTAGACAATACGTAGGTAGGTAACGTAGATAAGCCAAAAGCCAACCTAATAATACAGAGAACTCCAAAATACCTATCTACTAGATGACTCATTCATCAATCATCCATTCAATATAATATAGGTAGAAAATAATTTGTGGGTTAATTTACATTATCATTATCTTACCGAAAAATATGAAATGCACGTATAAGTAAAAGACTACCTGCAATATACTTTTAGGTACTCGGCGGGCAATTACAAGTTGCACCAAATCAAGGGGGGCTTAAAACGGTCGCTTAATCAGAGTCCTAGAGACAAGGCTGCCAGATCGTATAATTGGATACAAAATATGTAATTATTACATATTACAGTGTATTGGATCATTTCGTATAATACGATACAAACGCGTACGCCATGAAATGGAACGTGAGTTCGTGTATAGCCTTTCTCCATCTTTTCTCGAAGTTGTTCGCTCACTCTAGGATAAACAGACGGAGCTACTGTAGCTAACAATGATACAGGGCCTCTGGTCTAACATGTGTGTGTAAGCAAAATTCTTGTGTGAGAATAATAAAATATAATAAAAGAAATAATCTAAGCTTGGCAAATAAGTATCGTTCGCTTCACCTGCATCAGCATTACCATGATGCATTAGCGATCGTTACAAATTCTCGAAAGAGTATGCATTTTCGATTCGAGAAATAAATGGCAACAGTATGCCAAAAAACCCTAAAAAATCTTATTATTAAATTATAATTATATACGAACTAGCTGTGCCCGCGACTTCGTCCGCGTGAAATAGTGACTTTCGGCAGTATTTTTAATTTTATGGGCTAATGATACCCTGGTTACCTTTGATGTCTTTATTGTGCGATGTGCTTCGATTGCCCTTTTGTGGGAACAACGTACATTCATCCCAAACCAACAGCTTACACTGCTGTAACATCCTTCGGCTCACTGCTTTTTGCCGACGTCATCACACTAAATCTTTCACCCCCTTAGTATTTATTATATTTAATCAAAAGCCTAAAAAATAAGTTTTAGCTTCTAGCTTAAAAAATGACGTTAATTTCCATACAAACTTTCAACCCCTTACATCCTCTCTTTTGCATTAAAAATAGCCTATGTCCTTTCTTGGCTCTAGACTATTTCTGTACCAAATTTAATTTAAATCGGTAGTAGTTTAGGCGTGATTGCGTAACACACAGACAGAGTTCAGAGTTACTTTCGATTTATAATTTAGTAAGGAAGTAAGGATAAGGATATGTATGTTCTATCCCTTTCTAATACCAATATTATCTTTCCAGGCGGCATTCATGCCATCTCTCTCTCTGGCTACGACGTGCTAATACATCTGCAACCCTTCACTCGTACCGTTTGTGAGCGAGAGGATAGACCGGTCGAGTGTAAACTTTTATTGCAGAGCTATTTTAAAATTTAAAATTATTTTAGTAACTTCTAATTTGTTCTTCATATTGTTATGTCAAGGTACAATTTATTTCACAATTAAATATTGATATACAGGTTATAATGAGTCAATAGTAAGATTAGAAAGTGCTTATCATGTTGAATAACTTTTCCTAAGACGTTATTTTCATATCTCTCAAAATTTAGCTGGGCTGTTAAGGGTTCTGCATCAGGTTATCTAGACTTCAATTTTATTACGTTATTAGAAAAGTGCTTATCATGCTGAGCAACTTTCCTAAGACGGTATTTTCAATCTCCAAAGTTTAGCTGGGCTGCTAAGGGTTCTGCATCAGGCAGTCTAGACCTTCAATTTTTTTCTTTCATATCATTTCTACGTCATTTTATTCTTTTCATACATATTTTTTTTGGATAACTTGAAACCGTTTACGCAGCGCACGCAACGGAAGTCTCCAAAGTTGAATAATTTTCCCCGTTTTTCCACATTTTCCTCTTATCTTCGTCCCTATTGGTCGCACTGTGATGATATATAGCCTAAAGCCTTCCTCGATAAATGGACTATCCAACAAAAAGAATTTTTTAATTCGACCCAGTAGTTTCAGAGATTAGCGCGTTCAATCAAACAAACAAACAACAAACTCTTCAGCTTTATATATTAAAGAATTTTTTTAATTCGACCCAGTAGTTCCGGAGATTAGCGCGTTCAATCAACAAACAAACAAACAAACAAACAAACTCTTCAGCTTTATAATATTATTATAATATGAGGGGGCGTTGTACCCGTGCGAAGCCGGGCAGGTTGTGTATAGACTGTAGCCTTCCTTGGTAAATGGGCTATCTAACACTGAAAGAATTTTTTCAAATCAGACCAGTGGTTCCTGAGATTAGCGCGTTCAAACAAACAAACAAACAAACAAACAAACTCTTCAGCTTTATAATATTAAATATATAGTGGACGCCCGCGACTTCGTCCACGTGGACTGCAGAAAAGAACAAAATGTCGAATTATCCAGGATAAAAATATTTTCCCGGGATAAAATAGCCTATGTGTTAATCCAGGGTATCAGCTAACTCCATACCAAATTTTATTAAAATCGCTCAGCCGATTTTACATGAAAGAGTAACAAACCATCTATCCATCCATCCATACTTACAAATTTATATATGTATAACGAACTTGCATACTAACTTTCAACCCTTATTTCACCCCTTAGCTGGTCGAAATTTCAAAAATGCTAGAACAAATGTTTAATGATTTCTTATCAAGTGCTTAAATATAAAGTTTCATGGTTTTATCTTTTAAAATTAAGAAATCCCATACAAACTTTCAACCTCTATTTCAACCCCTTCATCCCTTTTTTTCGAAATAAAAAGTAGCCTATGTTCTGTCTCAGGGTCTAAAGATTGTCTGTACCAAATTTCATCAAAATCGGTTGCGAGGTTTAAGCGGGAAAGCGTAACAGACAGACAGACAGAGTTACTTTCGCATTTATAATATTAGTTGGGATGGAGCGATTTTAATAAGATTTTGTATGGAGTTAGCTGACACCCTGTTAACACATAGGCTAGTTTTTATCCAGACGTCTTTTAAAGTGTTGTTTTTTTTTTTATTGGCTACCTATGATTTGACCTAAATAAACCAATGTCCCATTTTGAGCCACCAAATTTCGTATAATTCCAGATACCAAACTGTATTCCCGCGATTTATTTGCCGCTGGCAGCCCTGCCCAATCTCTACTTAGTCTGTGGCCCTGCCCAGAGATATCCTCTCACTTATCTCGGTGTAAGCCTTACACTGTCATACGTAGGGCAGTTTTCTGCAACATAGGTAACCCAGAATAGTTATTGCATTATTTTAATGTATTTACACATGATACAGGCTTCATGGATTATTATAAAATTATTAATTATGTATTATATACTTAGAACTACTTAACTAGACAAGGTAATTTCTTCGCGTAAGTATTATTCTAAAATTCGTGGTAGTTTGCCTTTATAGAATATCTGAATACCTATTCCCGAAACGTGCCCCATTTCGGATGTTACACTTTTCTGTACAGTTACAGGAGCTATGTAATGTCAGTATCTACATATTTGGTTTATATATTTATATATATTTCCCTGCGTTCAGACAAACATGACTAATGATGACTATCACAGCTAATTAACATGAACAAAATATAGCTACCTGCTTAGAGAAAATTACTAATACGTCTTCTGTGATTATGCATGGAGAATTCAGTTTATTTTACTACCGTTACGTAAACGTCCAGCAATTGAGCCTAAATGTACCTACCTATCAACTCAGTAGTCCTGAGTCCAGTAGAGTAAGATAGGAGTCTATGCACGATGAATCGAGGATTTTCTGGTTGTGTTAGTGTCCTTATACACCTCTAGGGGAATCAGAAGTTAATGGAGAGAAGGACATTGGCAACGAGCACCATAGCTCTAAGTTAGCCATCACAAAATTTAGCTTTGGATATGCAAAAGAAGCTAGACACTAGGAGGACTAGGCAACGCACCTAACCTACGTTACAAAAATCGTATATCAAAACCATTTTTGAGCTTAAACTTGCTTATTATTAGGCGAAACCAAAGCTTGTTTAAAAGGTGGATTTTGGCCAGAAGTCGCTGTAGCCCACGCCGAAGCTTTGATGAGTTCTATGTAGATTTCGGAAAATAGTATCATTTGAAAAAACATTTTTTTTACCTATTATTTTATTCTTTATTAACCGACTTCAAAAAGAGAGGTTATCAATTCGTCTGTATGTTTTTTTTGTCGGTTTTTCGTTTAAAAAATATTATTTTACACAAAAATACACAAAGAGGACGACTGGTAGTGACTGGATGGCAGAAACGAGACTTGAGACTTGTGACGCGCTCTGGGGGAGGCCTACCTCCAGCAGTGGACTGAAAAAGGCTGACGAATCGAATACACAATAATTTTTTTAATACGAAAAACCGAGTTTTTCCCAAAACTCGAGCTTACTAAAGGGCAAATATATATTGCGTTAAACCGTGTACGAAGTTTAGAAGGCATAATATTGTCAGATTTATATGCCAGCAAATGATTAAATAGGCCACATGACAAAAGACAGAAATGTCCCATCATCAGATCCTGATGTGGTGAATATGGGACCAACTTGGAAGCATACAATGACAAACTATTAAAAAAAATTGAAATCGGTTCATAAATGACGGAGTTCTGAGGTAACGCACATAAAAAATATTAAAAAATAAATAAATAAATAACATACAGACGAATTTGACGGCGCCTTGTACACTTCGATATTCCCTTATTCTATTCTACGTTAATGTCTATATCTTAGTGAACTTAATTTTAGTAATAAGCTAGCGCCATCTCTTTGTAGTCTTAGTAATCTTTCTATATTAATTGTTAAGCGCCATCTATTTTAATTTTATTGGTACTATTGATGTAAAATGTAAAACAGACAGAGACAGTGGCGCCATCTCTTAGCGTAACGCAGGACTAAGTGTTCTTGGACGTGATTGGCTAGTTACAGTGGGGAAGCTCCCACGTGTTCAGGTGGTGGGGAAAGAAGAGTGGTGGTTAATGTTTAAATAGTGGTGCCGTGGGCATTCGGACACTCTTGGTTCAGATACGGTCGCGAACACTTATTTCCTGCGGAACGCTATGTCCGTTTAGTAATTTTTTTATAATTCTATAATAATTGTACATAGTTATAACTTTCATAAAATTATACAAGAACGTGATTTAACTTCTAGAAGTATTCTTTTAAAATCCTCGCTCGCCTAAACCACGCCAGTACCTACAACCATGACTGATGAAGCCGGCCAATTGCCTTTATCAGAAGTGGGATCCGCAGAGCCTTTATCCGAGGAGACAACCCAAAAAAGGACTGAAGATACAGCTAACCACTTTTTCGCCGGAATAGAAGCAGTATTGACGAAACTATTGGCTACGACTCGTGCTCCAGTAGTACATCCGAATATTACTGCGCTTACCAATTTTAATCCAGACGATGCGGATGTCGATATAGAAGGTTGGTGCAAACTCTCTGAAGTAATTATTAATAGTAAGAAGCTGGAAGGTCCTGATTTACTTATAGCTCTGACACAGTCATTGAAAGGTCGGGCTGCCAACGCTCTTACCCAGTTAGACCTATCTCAATTAACATGGTCACGTGTGAAAGAAAGCTTGCTAGCCAAATTCGCCCGGCCAATGCAACCTCAAGATTATTTCGACACAATTTTACGCTTCCAAATCTCCAACAAGGAAACAGCATGTGAGGCTGCAATGCGTTTATGGAATATGGGGGAACGCATACCACGTGTACAAATGCCAGAGGATATAATTACTGGTTTCGTTACTTCTATACTATGCCTGAAGGATCCTGTGCTTAGAAGAGAGCTACATTCGCATACTGTTAACACAAGAGCACAGCTATGCCGTATATTAAGTGGTGTATCAATGAAGAGACGCTCCGACGGGTTTGACATAGACTCTGAACCTAAAAGATTCAAAATTAACGAATCGCAGCTATTCAAGGGTACTTGTCACTATTGCAAACTACCAGGGCACAAACAAATGGACTGCAATCGACGCCGTGGAGACCAAAATACATCGAAAACTAAAGAAGACATGAAAAAGTCTACACCGACGTGCTACACTTGTGGTGGCCAGGGCCACATTCATCATCATGTCCAGTGAAGACGAACGGGGGTGGTAGTAGCAGCACAGCAGTGAAGGAAGTCCACGTCTGCGATCGTAGACATGCGAGAAGTTCACTGTCAACATTATCTGGTGAGACCGTTCCGTTTCTTTTTGATAGTGGTTCTGCATGCTCGTTAGTCAAAACTAGTTTAGTAAATGTCTTTCCTGGTACCATACGCAATGACAAAATTATATTGACAGGGGTAGGGCGCGACAATGTTTTATGTGATACTCAAATTCTTAGTAAAGTAGATGTAGATGGTTTAAAATTATCCGTCCTCTTTCATATTGTTCCCGATAATGCAATGATAGAATCAGTTATTTTGGGTAGAGACATTTTAGAACAGGGAGTTCATATTGAAATGACAAATGAGGATATACAATTTTCAATTAGGAAATATAGCAACGTATGCCATAATATTCCTCAATTCAATAGCGATGATATCGATACAGACCTGGTAGGTGAGGACAAAATTTGCTTCTTAACATTTTACGTAATACAAAGAGAACTTTATAGATGGCACTCCAACCCGTCGCGTTACCACTGGAGAATTGAAAATTAATCTCATTGATCCCAATAAGACAGTTCAAAGACATCCCTATAGGCTATCAGCTGTTGAAAAGGAGACTGTAAGAGGTATCATTCAATCACTTTTAGACGCACGTATAATCCGCGAGAGTTCATCACCTTTTGCGAGCCCCATTTTGTTGGTTAAGAAACAAGATGGCACTGACAGAATGTGTGTAGATTACCGTGAGCTTAATGCAAATACGAATCCTGAACACTATCCTCTTCCGCTCATAAATGAGCAAATAGATCGTCTTGATGGAGCATACTACTTTTCCTCACTCGACATGGCGTCAGGTTTCCACCAAATCCCGGTAAGTCCAGAATCAATTGAGCGCACAGCATTTGTGACGCCAGACGGGCAGTTTGAATACTTAGCTATGCCTTTGGACTAAGAACGCGCCCTCAGTATATCAACGTTGCATTAACACCGCAATAAAGCCTGTCAAAGATGATGCTATGGCATACATGGATGATGTGCTCTGTTTCTCTCCTGATATAGCGGAAGGTCTGCGACGTCTTGATAGGGTTCTAGGGGCTCTGTCTATGGCTGGATTTTCTTCAATATTAAGAAGTGTAAGTTCCTTAAAAAAACTGAAGTTAACTACTTAGGATTTTCTATCAAAGCCGGTGAGGTAAGACGAACTCCAGGAAAATAAGAGCTTTAACTGAGGCTCCGACTCCTAAAACTGCTACTCAGGTCCGTCAGTTCTTGGGTCTTGCCTCTTATTTTAGAAGGTTTATACCTTGTTTTCAAAGATTGTTGGTCCGTTGTATTCACTTACCAAACTAAGAGGCCCCATCAAGTGGACGGAGAAGCATGCAGAAATTCATGACAAAATAGTGTCAATTCTAACGTCTGAACCCGTATTGGCTATTTTTAATCCCGAGTTACCAATAGAACTTCACACAGATGCAAGCTGTGAAGGCTATGGTGCAATACTTCTACAGAAAAAGGACAACATGCCCCATGTGGTAGAGTATTTCAGCCGTCGTACAACCGAAGTTGAGTCCAGGTACCACTCTTACGAGCTGGAGACCCTAGCAGTTGTGCGAGCGGTTGAACATTTCCGTCACTACCTCTACGGGCAACATTTTACAGTGGTGACGATTGCAATTCTCTAAAAGCATCTAAATCGAAAATCAATCTTACTCCTAGAGTTCACCGATGTGGGCAGACCTACAGGCGTTTAGTTTTGACATTGTCTATCGTGAGGGTCGTCGCATGGAACATGCGGATTTTCTCTCCCGTAATCCACTTCCTGATCCAAATGTAAGGTCTCAGTTGATCAAATCACTATCAGAGAAAGCTGTTCATTTCGTTGAATTACACCGAGGTTGGCTTTTTGTAGAACAACAGAGGACAATGAAATTCTAGACCTCATTGAAAAGCATAACTCCAAGGAGCTTCCAGAGTCTATCGCTCGTACATGACGTACGAAATGGCACGTTGTTTAGGAAAATTGAAAGAAATAAAGTTAGCTCTTGGTTACCTGTAGTTCCTCGATCTTTAATATGGACTCTAATTAATCATGTTCATACTGAACTTAAACATCTAGGTTTTGATAAGACTCTCGACCAAATTATATGACCAGTACTGGTTCCCTCAAATGGCCAAGAACGTCCGTAAATTTATAGATTCTTGTATAGTATGTAAAGCATCTAAGGGACCCTCCGGAGCTCAGCAGGTTCAACTTCACTCAATTCCAAAGGTTAGTATGCCATGGCATACCATACATATCGATTTTACTGGTAAACAAGTGGAAAAGTGACAGGAAGAGTATGCTTCAGTTATTATTGATGGCTTTACTAAGTACATTCTGCTTGAACATACGACATCCCTTGATGCGAACTGTGCATATTATAGCTATTAAAAGGCAGTCTGTCTTTTCGGTCGCACCTAAGCGCGTGATAGGCCGATCAGGGAAGATGTTATGTCAGTCAAAGAATTTAGACAATTTTGTAGCGATCACAATATTGAAACTTCATTAATTGCAACTGGGTCTAGTAGGGCTACCGGACAAGTTGAGAGGGCATGCGTACACTTAAAAGCTTGTTAACAATAGTAGAAAATGATCCTATAAAGTATGGCGCGAAGAATAAGTAACGTGCAGCTCGCGTCTGAATAGCACAAAATCCCGAGTAACAGGTTACTCTGCTACTCAATTGATGTTTGGAATCGTAACCGGAATTATCTCTCGGGGAATCTAGAATATCACCACAAGTTAACGCCTGACGCTGGACGTCAAGACTTGATCTTGAGACTGCTCGTAAAGGCAGCATCTCAAAATATAGAAACCGCTGCTAAAGCAGATGCGCTCCGTTTTATAAAGGTAAGGCTAGGGTACAACCCTTCATGAGGGTGAATCTGTCTTTATTAAATGTAGTAAGCGCAATCAAACCAAAGTAGATAAAAAGTTTTATAAGGGCCGTTCAAAATTAGCGCGTTTTATAAAAATGATCGCTACGAATTGAAAAACTTTTGGGTTCTAGTCGGCTGTATTAAATAGTCACTCACGGAAAATTTTGCGTAAGGTACCTAGAGGTTATGAAGGCTTATCGGTTATTTCCGATCATGTAATGAATTAACGATGATGATAGCTCCAATGAGACGTGACGGCGAAAAAATTATTACTGATAATGATGACAGTGATCACTTATCCGCAAGGAGCCGATATCTGA
>CP053151.1:11495099-11561792 GCA_014607495.2 Carposina sasakii
AATTTTTTTTTTTATGTCATAATAAAACAGGTTTGTACAGAACCCTCGGTGCGCGAGTCCGACTCGCACTGCCGGTTTTTTTTTTCCTTAGCCTTTGTGGAAATAAGTAAGTTTTTCGTACACAGCGTCTTTGTATATGTTATAAGTTTGTGAAATAGTTTTCTGATAGACACTAAAATCAAATGTAAGTACTTATACAGCTACTTTTCATACAACCACCGTGTACGGTAATTTTAGGGTACATAATACGATAATTCTGGCAACACAGTCTGGCAAAGCTGCTATCTGAAGACTTTTGGCGGGAAGGTCAAACCAGAAGGGCGGAATTTTAAAACTTTTTTCGATTAAATTGTTTAAAACCCTTTAAAACTATTAATACGAATAATGGACGACGAGGAGGAAGACAGAAATCGTGGTCACAAAAGAAAATACAAACTCCATGACTCGACGGAACCTAAAGATAAGTACAAAAGATTTCCAAAAGTGGCTACCAACGTCTGTACCCAACTGATGCTAAGTTGAACAACAATTCGTTCAAAGTTTACGTCCAAGGTATTAATCCAGGGGACCGTCTGGGAAATAAGAACCCCAAGACGATCACAGACCTGTTCAAAAAATATTTCAAAGGATTACTTCAATTAAAAGAGTTACCTCAAGCAAAATAGAAATTACTTTCTCTGGTCCCATTAATGCAAACAATCTAATTAAGAATGACACCTTTCTCACTACCAACAAACTGAAAGCATTTATTCCAGCTAATCTAATAGAAAAAACGGGAATAATTAGATACGTACCAATCGACATATCTAATGAACAATTATATCAAGACCTAACTTCAGACTTTGAGATAATAGCTATAAGGAGATTCACCAAGAAAGTAGGAGAGGAAATAATTCCTCTTCAAACCGTCAGCATCACCTTTATGTCAAATACCCTCCCACAATACGTCTATGCCTTTGGTGGTTGGTGCTATAAAATTTACGAATATGTCCCACCACTCATGCAGTGTTTTAAATGCTTAAAATTTAATCATTCAGCAAATATATGTAAAAGTAAACAGGTATGCTCCATATGTTCCGGAGACCATCATTTTAAGAATGCAATAATGACAGCAAACTAAAATGTATAAATTGTGGAGGTGAACATTTGGCCATTTCCCGTACTTGTCCAGTAAAACTACAAAAAATAATGACAAAAAAAATAAAATAACCTATGCAAGTGCAACAGCCTCACCTACTCTATCAATTTTAAATAATTATAATAAAGAATTCCCTAAATTGAAAACAATAGATACAAGTTCACAGGATAAAATATTACCTCCCAACAAAGAAAATGCAACAAAAGAAGCAAAAAAAGTTGATATTAGTATAACAGATATTATAAATGCAATAGTCAACGATAAAAAAATTCTCAATGCTATGCTATCTACAATCCTTACCATAGGAAACAAGAGTGATGGCCAAATATTCACCTCGGCAATGATTAAAGATAATTTAATTAATAACTTAAATAATGGGTAATGTAAATAATGATACACATTTAAGAATCTGCCAATTTAATGTACAAAGTATAAATAAGAAAAGCCATTAATTATCGAATTTTTATTTGAAAATAATATAGATATCATGATGCTCAATGAAACTTGGTTAACTAAGAAAAAAACTTTATGTATACCTAAATATAACTTTATATACAAAAATGCCAAGAATGAACATGGCGGAGTAGGTATCTTAATAAGAGACAACATAAAATATACTATACTTAACACAGGTTTTAATGAACTCATACAAACTGTAGCAATATCTGTTGAAACCTCTGTTGGCAATTGCTCTTTACTATGCGTATACTGTCCTCCCAAAGGTGGAAATTTAACACTAATAAACTTAAAAAGATAATCACTTCTCTACCACAACCAAATAATTTCAGGTGATCTGAATGCACATCATGTAGCCTTTGGCTGCTATATCACTAAAAGCAGAGGAAACAGCATATATGACTTAATAGATCAATGTAACTTGTGTATTATGAACACAGGAAATCCAACCACAGTTTCTTCTCCTCTTAGGCAACAATCAGCCATAGATGTTACACTTGTAAGCCCAACATTAGCTCCTCTTTGTAATTGGTATGTTCACAACAATCCTATGGGTAGTGATCACTATCCTACAATAACAGAATTACAAATTAAACCAATTTTATATACAGAATCCTGCTCTTTGGGAAAGTACTTATATAACAAAGCAGATTGGATAAACTACAAACGCACTTCTGAACATTATTTTAATTATATACAAGTAAATTCACAAGATCCTATTGACTCTTATTATTCCTTTACAAAATCGTTACAATTACTACAAGATAAATACATTCCTAAAATTTTTCCAACAATAAACAGTCAAAACAGTAGACTAAACTTCATAAAACTCCAGTCCCATGGTGGAATGATGCATGTAGAGATGCAGTCCTGAAAAGCAAACAGGCTCTATTATTCTATAAATCAAACCCAACATTAGACAATTTTGTAGAATATAAACGTATTGATGCAATAAAAAAGCTAACCATTAGTGAACAGAAAAGGGATAGTTGGAAGTCATTATGTCAATCTTTTAATAGAACAACACCTATAAGTAGAATATGGAATTATATTAGAAGATTCAAACGTGCCAGTACAAGCAGCAATAAAGTCAAGAATGACACATGGTTATCACAATTTATGGACACACTGGCACCTGAATCTCCTAATGAGAAAAACATAAATATGGAAATTTTTAAAAACATATTTACCAAACCAGAAAGTGAAAACAGTAAATATTTAACCTCTCCCTTTATCTTTCAAGAATTTATTAGATCTTTAGAATCCAGAAAAGACACTACTCCTGGTTTAGATAATTTTCCATACAAACTTATTAAAAATCTCCATAACAATGCACAATTAATACTTCTACAAATCTTTAATCAATTATGGCATTACAACCTTATTCCAAAGGAATGGAAATCACAATGTGTGATTCCCATTCTTAAACCAGACAAACCACCTGATGAATATTCTTCTTATAGACCTATATCATTATCATCCTGCATAGGTAAATTGTTTGAGAATATGCTTAAAGTTAGACTAGATTACTTTATGGAATCCAACAATCTCTTACCTGAATACCAATTTGGCTTCCGCAGAGGAAGAAGTGCTGTTGACAGTTTTACTTCTCTGATTTCTGACATAAGGACTTCATATTATGCCAAAAAAGTCACAGTTTGTGCATTCCTTGATATAAAAGGAGCGTTTGACAATATCAATCTGGAAGTTCTGGTCAATACCTTGGATTCCATAGGGTTACCTGGAAAAGTCATCGAATGGATTTTTCACTTTCTGTTTGATAGAACTTTGTATATAAAATTTAATAACAAAATTCAAGGTCCAAGAAATGTATATAAGGGCACTACTCAAGGAGCAATACTTTCACCTCTAATTTTCAATATGTATCTTGCTAACATCAAAAGTTATGTAGATTTAGATTCACTGAATATACTACAATTTGCAGATGATATTGTTTTGTATACCAGTGACTCAGAAATAGACTCTGCAATTAATACTTTAAATAGTGGTTTACAACAACTCAACAACTACTATTCTCATTTAAAACTCACAGTATGTCCAGAAAAAAGTGCAGCTATAGTATTCAATGAATCTAATACCAGTCTGCCTCAATCTAAACTCATTAAATACAATAATGTAAATACCACAGACAAAAACAAGAAGTTTTTAGGTGTATTTTTAGACTCAAAATTATCTTTTGATAAACATATTAATTATATTATAGGCAATGCTAGTAGAGGACTGAACATATTAAGATGCCTTGCAGGGACTTACTGGGGTGCAGACCCACAATATTAAGTGTGCTATATAAAAGTATAGTTAGAAGCCACTTAGATTACAGTGCTTTAGCCTACATGAGTGCTAGTCCTTGTATACTCAAAAAACTAGATGTATTACAGAATAAAGCTTTGAGAATAATAACAGGTGCTATGTGTAGCACTCCCATAAATTCAATGGAAGTAGAGAGCTGTATACCTCCTCTAATAATAAGAAGAATCTATTTTGCTGAGAGATTTTGTATAAAAAACTTATCATTAAAAAGTAAAGTAGTTCTGGAAAGTATTAAACCAAATTTTAACCTTTTAAACAGCCAAAATAATGTTATAGTTTCAGATCTGAAACATGGTATTTCCCCCCAATTTTGAAAATTATGAAATACATGAACAGAAAATGCAATAATTTATATAATAACCAGTTATTACCATATTATACTTATCCATATGAATGCAACACATTAGATATTAAAATTAATGTTTTCAGAATTAGTAACAAATATGATTTTCTGAGAGCAATAGGACAAAAAACATGGTTTTTATAGAATTTACACAGATGCAAGTAAAGGTGATTCAGTAGTTCGATCTGCTATCTATGACCCACAAACAAAATATTCTCAAAGTTTTAGACTGGACAATAATCTAAGCATCTTCTCAGCTGAAGCACATGCTATAATAAAAGCTTTACAATATGTAAAAAGTGTAAATAGTATACCTAAACATTGTATTATAATAACTGATAGCTTAAGTGTTTTAGAATGTATAAATAGTAATAATATATATAGCTCAAACTATCTAATTTCATTGATTAAATATTCACTACTCGAACTAACTACAATCAAAGTAGAATTTATGTGGGTTCCATCACATAAAGGTATAGACGGAAATGAGATTGCTGACAGAACATGTTATTTAGGCATAAATGAAATAGATATAAATAACCTTCATGTCCCGAGAGAAGACTACAATAACATGATAAACATAACATGCAAAACATTATGGCAAGACCTATGGAAGCTAACACTAGAAGATAAAGGGAAATGGTATGGAGAAATTCAAGTTAACTTACCCGTTAAACCCTGGTACAAATCATATAAAGGTGTCATAAACAGAGAGTTCATCACAATAATCAATAGACTTAGATTTGGTCACAATCGGTCCCCCGCCCATCTAAATCGTTTGAACATAATAAATAGCGCAGACTGCCCATATCCCAACTGCACAAATTCAAATTGCGATGCAAAGCATTTAATTGAAGAGTGTCCGAATTTTAAAGAAGAACGACACACATATTTAACTCTGAAACAAAAAAAACAGGAACAGCTCTATGATGACGAACAGGAAGGAAACGAAACTGTGGTAAACCCGATAAACTTGAAGCAAATGTTACAAAACGCTGAAAACTACCAAAATCTATATACATTTATCAGAAAAACGGAAATTGAAATTTAAAGAAAAATAGAAGAAATTGAGTAAAGTGAATAGTGTTCTGTAGTGAAGTGTTAATATTAATTAGACTATAACCTTTTATTCTTATATATTTTTACATATTATTCTTTGTATATTTAGTTAGGCGATTGTTCAAATATTGTTATGGTGAAAGGACTTGTACCAGTGCCAATAAATACTTAAAAAAAAAAAAAAGCTGCTATCTATAAAGTCCTTGTGTACATATGATTCTCGTATTATTAAATTATCTAGGATATGATTAAAGTGAAATTAGGAAAAGAAGAATTTCTCGTATTATTAAATTATCGAGGATATGATTAAAGTGAAATTAGAAAAAGAAGAATAGTGTGGTTGTTCGTTTCAGGGATCAGTAATTCAGTATGGTCAAATATGGGCTATATGCATACATTTCTACAATTGATAGCAAGTACTATATAACCTCTAAGAAAAATACTGTTGTGGTTGTGTGCCAGCATGAATAGCAGCTTAGCAGGCAAAGACCAGAGTTATTGTGTTCTGTGGCAAAGACTGCCACCATGGCCACCAATGAGGTTTTATTTGCCGCATAACTATTTTGGTATGTTACTCGTTACATATATTTAATATAGGTGTATTGGACATTACATACAGTAATGTATGGTCAAAACAACTATCTGCTTGACCTTCAAATGAAACTATTGAGCAGCTAAACACCATAAGTATATTGAATAATGTTCAAGTAGTACTCAAATAAACCTGGTTACAGTTTCCAAATTTTATGGTAATCACTTGTAACAGCAGACTTAAATATTTGTAAGAGACTAGACAGTAATTTGGTGTGTAAACAAGACATCAGAATGGATGAAGATTATGGAGATAGTTCATGGACCTATATGGCTTTATGTGGAGAGCCAACATTATATGAAGGATTTAGATTTGCCAAGGATCTTATTTGGATAAACCTCTTCTTACGATTTCTAATACAATTTGGAAATATATCAAGGAATTGTTGTCATTGCTTATCATTATTTTTAGGTTGTTCTATTCTTTATATCAATGTAGGATTTGCTTTTGTATGGACTGTAGGTCTTGCAATTGGTGCATATTTATTAATAGTGATATTGTCAATTTGTATTAAAAAATATAAGGGATTTGTTACTGCTTGTTTTGTTATAATATTTTTGCTATTATGTGAGTTGTATGTAATGAATCCAAAAATGTGGCAGCAAATAAGAGGTATACAGATGATAGCTGCAATGAAAATTATTTCTGTTGCCATAGAATTGGATAGAAATTTGTTTAGAAAAATGTTAAATCCAGTAGAATATCTGGGGTACATATTATGTCCAGCAAACTCTGTGCTGGGGCCATGGATATCATATCATACATACAGCCAAAGTTTGGATAAAAAGTTTCTTAATGTAAGATGGATTAAAATAATAGTAGGAAATCTCTTTATATCAATCATATTTTTGGTTGCTTCTAATTGTATAGTTCCTTGGTATATAGATGATAATAAGACAAAGTGGTTAGTAGCATATCGTGATGCACAGGCTTTTAGGATGTCCCATTATTTTGTATCTAGTATGTCTGTAGTTTCTATGATTTGTGCAGGATTTGGTCTAACAAATGACTGCCATACAGAATTAAGTGTTACTAAGCCATTATCTATTGAAATACCTAGATCTCTTGTACAGGTTGTGTTTATTGGAACCTCCCAATGCATCAGTGGTTAAAAAATTATGTGTTTAAATCATGCCAATGTTATGGCCAGTTCACAGCTATATTTGTCACTTATGCAGTTTCATCATTACTACATGGTCTCAATTTTCAATTTTCAGCTGTGCTTTTAAGTATAGGTGTATTTTCTTATGTGGAATATAATTTCAGATACAAAGTTGCTTCAGCACTTGAGTTGTGCTGTCTGGCTAACCCTTGTGTTAAACAGTGTGATCACAAGTATAAAAAGGATAGCTTTTTAGCAATTTTTGTTAATATCCTGTTTTCTGTGATAACAATAATACATTTAGCATATTTAGGAGTTATGTTTGAGGCATCTTTCTCTTTACAAGAATCAGGATACTCATACTATCATACTTTATCAAAGTGGGAGAATCTGAACTACTTTAGCCATGGTTTTATAGCATTCATGTACTTTATTTATCTCATGATGTAATATCTCAAAACTTAATATAGATGCCTGTCAGTATTATTTGTATTATCGTAAGTAATATTGATTTTACACTATAATTTTGACATTTCAAGCCATAGATTTAGAATACCCAAGATACACTGTCACCTACAAATTCAAGTTGAAAAAGTGCCTCATAGCTAAGTTACAAATGTGTGCGTGTACTCCAGCAAATAGTAAACATTTGAATTTTCGTTACTTTCATCCTTATGACCGATGAATAAGGTGTTATTTTAAGTGCGAGTGATTGGCAGTTATGACATTACAAAATTAGATCATCGCGCGTCATAAAATTTTATTGGCTTCGGCCATTGGCCAGAATATTTTAAATAATACTATACTTTAAATCAATGCGCATTAAGTCGAATTCATTTTACGCAGCGTGATTATGTTTGCTTTTGGAACAGAGGAATCTTGTAGTGGAATCTTGAAAATATAAAATTTTAATATTTACTATTTTGTTTTTTTTTCTTTTTATTTATATTTAATTTAATCATGTGTGCATATATTATTTATAACAGATAAAATAAAATTGCAGTGTCTGTAATATTAAAATAACCGCTTTTTAGTAAATGCATATGGATGTATACACAGTACATATACCAAAATAACATTTGTTAAAACTTTAAAGTAAATAGTGTGTTAATCCAGGGTGTCAGCTAACTAACCATACCAAATTTTATTAAAATTGTTTCAGCCGTTTTTACGTAAATGAGTAACAAACATCATCCATCCATCGATACACACAAACTTTCGCATATTATATTAGTAGGGATCAATAATTATGTGTAATTGACATACCGCAGAAAAAAAGCAACTATTCATTCCATATTTTACTATGTTCCAATTAGTACATACAGTTATGTCAAATGAAGAATTATATAAATTAATTCAAAACAATTATGCTTTTATTCAGTTTGAAGTTGTATTTTGCCACAATATCACAACATTATAAAACTTTTAACTAGTACTTATCGAAAATAGGACATGCCATCCTTTTTGAACGTAGTTAGAGTATTATTTTTGTACTTTTTTACACAGAACTTGGGCATGTTGACTCGATAACGTGGCGCGCGCGACTGTTTGAGCAAGACACATTTTATGAATTGGTAAGGTATCTTGGGTATTCTAAATCAATGTTTCAAGATTATAAAATATTGGTGGAATTATTGTGTGCATGACAATAAAAAATATAATTATGTCTTCATTCATAATTTACATAATATTTGATCTAATCAGTGCCTGTAGCATGAAATTAGTGAGATGATTCACTTTTCAGTGAAAAATGCAGAGCTATGTAACACAGATAATTATGATTCCTATTATGAAATAACTAGACCCTGAGTCAAGTACAGTAGTTGTACAACTATCCTATTTTCCTGTATGTATTCCCAACTTCCTTTTTATATGAAAAGTAGACACAATTTGTCTAGATACTACACACACAGCACTGAATTTAACAATTAAATGTGAAAAATCACATGACTCACCAATCTCATGCTACAGGCACTGGTTATAATGTGGTGATCACAATAAAAGTTTTTCAATTTTATAAAATACATATATTTTTCTGAATCTCTGAGCACATGCTAAGTTGCATCATTCTATTGTGATCAAGTTTGCTACTTAAATCCTATAAGATATAGTTACTAAGAGTGAGAGTTAAGTATAAATTAAGTCTTAATATTAAACTAATTCCATTCTATATAGCTATCATAAATTTTAAAGTATCTTTTATGCTGTGTCCCTTTGTGATATCTGATATTGACTTCACATGTCCTGTCTTTAAGTTTCACTACATTAATTTTATAGTTAATATGTTCTATCATAGAAGTTTCAGAACATTTATCTTCCATTGGTTCTTTAATTGAACTAAAATAATCGGGCTTAGTATATAAAATGGTTACATTATACTCTTTTGTTATCTTTTGTATGTTTTTAATGAGATTTTTTAAATATGTCTCCATTTTAAATATTTTACTACTTCCTAATTCAGACCAATAAAATGCTGTCAATGTATCAAATATAATTATTGAGATATTTGGTTGTTCTGCCAATATATTTTCTAAATTTTGTATAGTAACATGCATTTGGTTTGAGTCATAAATATCTAAAACAAATAAATTTTTTAAGACATTTTGTGCAACAGTATCTACTTCTTTGATTTTTTCTTCCCATTGATCTCTAAATCTTTTCTGTTTGTACTGCAATATTTTGCTTTTTGCTGTGTTATTCAATATTTCTAAATTATAGTTTCCATCTGTATTAAATATAAGAACCCCAGTATTAACTCCTCCAAGGTTGTCTGGTAGGATTGCTTCGCAGATTATGTCATATATAAGTGAAGTTGATGTGTTATCCTTAACAGAACAATTTATTTCTATAATTTCGTTAGAGTGTAGTCCACATTCAAATAATTTTGGATAAAATCTTTCTAGTTTTGGTTTCCTTGTCAACCTGGAAAGTAGCTGTACACCTGACTCTAATTTATAAGCCATGGCAGCCGTAGGGAGTACTAAGTAGCAATTACGAACCTACTAGGTAATAATTTGAGTCAACACATTTAAAAACTGTTGCCAAATCTCTTTTCGCCAGTTATTTAATTTTTTTTTTTTTTTGTTTAGTTTATCCCGAAGGAAAGGCAAGGGGAACTAAGCCCATACAGCCATTGTCTTTAGTAAATGATTTCTGAATTTATGATGGATGATAATGATGATGATGAATGGAAACGTCGGGAAAATCCTCAAGAACAAGTGTAAAGTTAGTCAAAATGAAAAGTTATTGCAGAAACAACTTACATGCGCCGCCAGTTATTTAAGAGTTTTGCTTCCAACTTTTTTTTTGTTTAGTTTATCCCGAAGGAAAGGCAAGGGGAACTAAGCCCATACAGCCATTGTCTTTAGTAAATGATTTCTGAATTTATGATGGATGATAATGATGATGATGAATGGAAACGTCGGGAAAATCCTCAAGAACAAGTGTAAAGTTAGTAAAATGAAAAATAATTGCAGAAACAACTTACATGGGCCCATGAAGAGATCGTATTCCGGCTAAAGTTTTACTCAGCTTACCTGCGTATAAAACCATGCACACGCACTAGATTCACATCACAAGTAATCAAAATATAACTCATCTACCAGAAAACATCACTTTACGGACACATACAAGCTATTTACAAATAATTTTTGATTTTCACAAGAAAATTACACCTGCTTCCTTCCAGCTTTTCCCGCCGAATCTTTGCTTCCAACTAGTTATTCTTTTTTTTTTTTTTAGTTTATCCCGAAGGAAAGGCTAGGGGAACTAAGCCCATACAGCCTAATCATTGTTTAGTAAAATGTATTCTGAATTTATGATGGATGACAATGATGATGAGTGGAAACGTCGGGAAAATCCTCAAGAACAAGTGTAAAGTTAGTCAAAATGGAACCAACTAGTTATTCTCCTGAGTAAGTATATTCTTTGCCTTCATCATTTATGCACAGACTACATTGTGACGTTTATACTTAGCTATATTCTAAGCGTTTATACTTGTTTTTGTTTGTTTAGTTTATCCCGAAGGAAAGGCAAGGGGAACTAAGCCCATACAGCCATTTTCTTTAGTAAATGATTTCTGAATTTATGATGGATGATAATGATGATGATGAATGGAAACGTCGGGAAAATCCTCAAGAACAAGTGTAAAGTAAGTCAAAATGAAAAATGATTGCAGAAACAACTTACATGGGCCCATGAAGAGATCGTATTCCGGCTAAAGTTTTACTCAGCTTACCTGCGTATAAAACCATGCACACGCACTAGATTCACATCACAAGTAATCAAAATATAACTTATCTACCAGAAAACATCACTTTACGGACACATGCAAACCATTTACAAATAATTTTTGATTTTCACAAGAAAATTACACCTGCACCCTTCCAGCTTTTCCCGCCGAATTACTTCCAATTAAAGCTGTAAGAAACCGTATGTATTCGTTACTGAGTAACGGGTACTGCATCAAGTACCGAGTAACGAAACGTTACCCAGGAATTCGTCTCGTTACTCGCATGTTTCATATCATGGGTATTTTTCGTATAATACCAGTGACGTGATTATAGGTAGACGCAGGTCACATATTAAATTCATCGAAAAAATTGGCACCAAAGAATCTATATATAAAACGTAATAACTGTTATAAAGTAAATTGATAAAATCCTCCTAGCCGCGTGGTGCCGGCAGAGTAGAATTCGTACTACCCCATGTCTGCTCGTGGATATCGTACGAGGCGATTAAGGGTTTCCGGAAGGTGGGCAGCAGCGCCTCCCGTGTTGACAACATAGTCCAAAATACAAACTGCGGTCACCAACACGCCTGCCCAGCGTGATGACTATGGGCAAATACCCCCCATGGCAGTCTTTTGGTGTGCCCTGGGGGAGGCCTACGTCCAGCAGTGTACTGCAATAGGCTGATGATGCTGATACAGGGTGATTTTTGGTCGTTAACGTTCCCGAAAACTACGGAATTTCCTCATCATCACGATCATTTTTCTCCATGGAAGCATACCTGGGAAGTGTCTGGTTCCCAAGATATTAGGGTCCAAATTTGAGTAAATAGACTGCGTTTTTCTGCATAAATGCACATAAGTAGTCGCGCGTAGCAAGATTTATCCACGAAAAATAATTAATATTGTCAGTTGGTTTGAGCGAAAGCTCGGTTTGCGAGTGGTCGTGAGTTCAAATCTCACTCGCGTGAAGAATTTTTTCATTTTCTTATTAATATTTTATAATATATAATACCTTAGTTAAGATAAATTTATAAGATACTTCTCCATAATATAATCCGCTAGGATATGGTTGATCGTTTCATTATTAAACATTGTGCTGAGGGATTCAGCTTTGTTTACCGAGATTTGGATAGTGTATAGCTATCGGGATGAAAAATAACGTTGCCAATATGTAATTTAGAAAAGAGATGGTAAAATTCGTCATCCGAGTAATTGACCCGGTGGCTTAGTGGTTATAGCGGCTGGCACGGTTTGCAGTGGTCGTGGGTTCGATTCCCACTCGGGTGAAGAATTTTTTCCCTTTTCTTTATTACTAATTTTATAGTACCTATTCACATGAAGTTTGCACTATAAAAAACCCAAAGAAGCTGATTTCGCAAATACAAAATTGAATTTTTTTGTAGGATACATGTATATCATTCATCTGAGAGGATACCTACATCGGATACATCAATATGGAAAAACGTCAAACGTCACTTGTATCTAACAAGTCCGAGTTAGTTAGCTAATGTTTACAAACAATGCTACTTCGAAACTGAAGTAAATATCTATCTTAAAAAAAACGGTGTATATGTTTAATAGAAGGAAGTGGGAGAAACTATCGATATCTCGATAAACACAATTCGACTATCGGGAACTGCCCTAGATAAATGCGCCATTTGTAAACCCCTCATACGCTAGTGTTAGTTGTAGGTATGCACGCTTTTTTGGGCTAGTGGCATCTCCACAGTATGTATCTCACTGCTCTACCTATAGTGCTCTTTTGGCCGTTCATAAAAAAGATAATTTTTGACAGATAGCGCCCAGTGTAGACATGGGTCGTACTTGACGATTTGCGTACCAGGGCTTCAAAGTACATCCATCAATTCGTACCAGGGCTAAAAACCAGGTTTCCAGATACTTTGAAGTATTTTTTAACTACGTAGGAAATTAATCCTTATCGTGACTGTAATAAGGAACATTATAGCGATTGGACAGCGAAATACTTTAAATACTTCATTTTTTTCTGTACTATACTTGTTGTTGGAAGTTTTAATTACAATATGTATGTATGCACCAAAAAAAGTTTCACAGTGCACAACACGTCTACGAGACTTCCTACTCCTGCACACTTTTGGAGGTCCAAACCGGGTACAGCTCCTGCGTCATCAGCAGAAGCGGCACAGCACATCTATTAGACTGCCCACTTTTGCACACTTTTGGAGGTCCAAACCGAGTACAGCTCCTGCGACGTCAGCAGAAGTGGGAATAGCACATCCTCTACACTGCCCACTTTTGGAGGTCCAAATCGAGTACAGCTCCGGCGCCGTCAGCGGGCACAGAATTTCCATTAGACTGCCTACTTTTGCACACTTTTGAAACTCCAGCGTCGCAGCTTTGACGCTGTCAGCAGGAGCTTGCTCACGTATAGTCGTGCTTCATATTTCGAGTCCGCTGTACAAAGTATGTACTGTAAACAAACAACTTGTACCAAGTTGTTAATAAGGTTTTTATAGAAATATTATCCTAGTTTTCTTAGACATAAAGAACATAATCGTGCTACAAAATAAATACCTTCATTCAATAAATACCTTCAAGTATTCCACGGGTTGCCGGGCGCCGATGCCTAGGTACTAAAGTATTTCAGAGATAAATGGTCCTTAATTCAATGTGGCTGTGTGTTATAATCCCTCTGGCAAACAAAATACTTTTTTACTTTGAAAGTATTTTCTTTCACATAGCGCGATTATACACCTTAATAGATATACCCTTAGGTTTAATTTTGGATACAAACTATTACTACGATACTTGCAAGGTAAATACTTTCAAAGTCTTCCGCGTATTTCGGCCCGTACCTGGTTTACATACTTCCAAGTAAAAACCTAGTTTTAAAACCAGGTCGCGTAAATACGTACCATCCCTAGCCCAGTGTAACCTTGTAAAAGTGAAGAGATTCGGCGGGAAAAGCTGGAAGGCACAACTGCTGGAAGCGGGTGTAATTTTCTTGTGAAAATCAAAAATTAGTTGTAAATGGCTTGCATGTGTCCGTAAAGTGATGTTTTCTGGTAGATAAGTTATATTTTGATTACTTGTGATGTGAATCTAGTGCGTGTGCATGGTTTTATACGCAGGTAAGCTGAGTAAAACTTTAACCGGAATACGATCTCTTCATGGGCCCATGTAAGTTGTTTCTGCAATTATTTTTAATTGTGACTAACTTTACACTTGTTCTTGAGGATTTTCCCGACGTTTCCATTCATCACTATCATCATTATCATCCCATAAATTCAGAAATCGTTTACTAAAGACAATGGCTGTATGGGCTTAGTTCCCCTTGCCTTTCCTTCGGGATAAACTAAAAAAAAAAAAAAAAGCAAGCTTAGAGATGTTTGATAGTTTGTGTTAAATTCGGGATTCGGCGGGAAAAGCTGGAAAGGAGCGGGTGTAATTTTCTTGTGAAAATCAAAAATTATTTGTAAATGGCTTGCATGTGTCCGTAAAGTGATGTTTTCTGGTAGATAAGTTATATTTTGATTACTTGTTATGTGAATCTAGTGCGTGTGCATGGTTTTATACGCAGGTAAGCCGAGTAAAACTTTAACCGGATTACGATCTCTTCATGGGCGCATGTAAGTTGTTTCTGCAATAACTTTTCATTTTGACTAACTTTACACTTGTTCTTGAGGATTTTCCCGACGTTTCCATTCATCATCATCATTATCATCCATCATAAATTCAGAAATCATTTACTTAAGACAATGGCTGTATGGGCTTAGTTCCCCTTGCCTTTCCTTCGGGATAAACTAAACAAAAAAAAAAATTGTGTTAAATTCTGATCACAGAAGATCAAAGGTACTTACTTAGATGAAGGGGGATTCGGCGGGAAAAGCTGGAAGGGAGCGGGTGTAAATTTCTTGTGAAAATCAAAAATTATTTGTAAATGGCTTGCATATGTCCGTAAAGTGATGTTTTCTGGTAGATAAGTTATATTTTTATTACTTGTTATGTGAATCTAGTGCGTGTGCATGGTTTTATACCCAGGTAAGCCGAGTAAAACTTTAACCGGATTACGATCTCTTCATGGGCGCATGTAAGTTGTTTCTGCAATAATTTTTCATTTTGACTAACTTTACACTTGTTCTTGAGGATTTTCCCGACGTTTCCATTCATCATCATCATTATCATCCATCATAAATTTAGAAATCATTTACTAAAGACAATGGCTGTATGGGCTTAGTTCCCCTTGCCTTTCCTTCGGGATAAACTAAACAAAAAAAAAAAATTAGATGAAGGGTACATAGTACATACGTACATACATACCATACATACCTAATCAAAGAATACCTATATACAAGTAGGCTCCGTGATCTACAACGAGATATAAATATTACCGACCGAGTTTTTCGTGTACTTGAACCTGAAGCACAGACTAAGTAGAGATCCTGAAGTAAAAATTGTAAAATGGCAAATGATAGGGAAGTTTTACGTGAGATATGGGATGGAAAGTTGCCAATATGTTTTCAGCTTGATCAGGAAGAAATTATGGAAATTCAACAACCTGATCCATTTTATGTGATGGTTCCTAGATTATGTTATTTTCCATTAGTAACAGACAAAGCAAGTATCATCTAATTTAAAACCTATTTAGTTAAGTAACCCATTTGTTGACTAACCCTACATTATTCACAGATGAAACGTCATTTTCTTCGATACATATCACAAGAAAATGCTGACAATGAAATGTGGTTGGATTATAATGGACAACCACTGAAATGGCATTATCCTATAGGGTTTTTGTATGATTTGTTTTGTGGATCTGATCCACAGTTACCATGGAACTTAACAGTTCACTTTACTAAATTCCCTGAGGATATTCTTCTCCATTGTACCAACAAGTAAGTTATAAAATATACATAGCATATAATAAAATAAAAAAAATTGCACTAAAAGCAATAAATAATTTGTTACCAAAATTGGGCTGGAATAACTTAGTTGCCAGACATTTATTTAGAATTATTGTTGCTAAAAGCAAAATTTTTTACAGAGATATTGTAGAAGCACATTACATGGCCACTGTAAAGGAGGCTGATGTTTTAAAACATAGAGGTCAAGTCATGTCTACAATGCAGAAGAAAGACCACAACCAATTATGGCTGGGGTTGCAAAATGGTATGTAAGTAGATCCCTTTCGACTATTACCCGTGGTCCCCTCAACATGTCCCCCTGGTGGGACCACTGGTAAATTTTTTCCCGTAGTCCCACCATTCTGAAAAATGTTTGCCAGTGGGTATATGGGTAATTAATTTATGCCCATGGTCCCACCACACTAAGTGGTAAACATGCAAGTCACCTAGGTATCTTGAAAATAAAATAAAATTTCGATATAATAAAAATTCCATTTGAGACCAAGTTTAAACCTGTAGTAATATGCAATATATAAAATTATTTTTCCAATGCCACACCAACTAAAATCTCACTAGTAACTAGCTCCATTTGAATTTATCTAATGTAATCATCATTCTCAATGCTAGTTGATGGCCTCCGTAAAACAATACTTTCCCCTCTTTTCTCTCAATTATTTTAACACGGTTTTCCATGTTTTCCATATCTCATAAATATTAATAGTAGTAAACTTTACAAATATTACCAAGAATAATTTTATTAATATGACATATTGAAACATGACACATTTCTTTAAATAAACAAGGGAATCTCTTACTAAAGAGTACGTATATGTGGACTGATATATGTGATGAACAGTGGTCGGAGTAAGTATATTGATTTTACATACTTGCGTCTTGATATCATAATATGGACATGCATTTTTTCCGGAATGTACCGGAGTTTCCAAAAATTTGGTAAATAGAGTAATAAAATAAAAAACCATATGTAACCAAAACAATTGTTTATTGTTAATACAAATAATCATTATTACAATTTTATTAAAAACAATTATTTTTAATCCTCATCGGTTACAATTTCTACATTTTGTTTTTCTGTCTCTATACAATTAAAATAAATAACTATAATTTTTTCAATATTTTCTAATTTTAAGCTATTTCTTTTAACATCTAAGATCCATTTGTATGTGGAAAATGATCGTTCAACATCTGTAGATGTCAATGGAGCGAATTTAAAATAAAGTTTCTGATTATTTGCTACGCTTTTTTCAATACTCTCGCTGTATTCTCTAATTGTGTCTAAATCTGGATTTCGTTCCATAACTGATTCTATTTTATTTTTTATATTCTCATTATTGCACTCATTAAGCGTAGCTCTTACTTGGTCAAACACTAAAAGTGAATTAGCTAGAGATAAATTTTGTTTTTGTAACTCTTTTAGGGCTAGTTGTATAATAGAGTAATTTTCTTCAATATATTTTAAATAATTTTCAAAATTTTGTTTTTCCAAAATGTTTATTGCGTTTCGTATGATTCTGTTTCATATGGTGATTTTTTAAAACTGTTTCCAAGTTCTAAAACCTTCTTAAATAGTGAAAATAATTAAAACTTACCCGCGCAAAAATAACTTCAAATGGGCCCAATCCAAGAGTAATAAATCGATGTCCGTAGTTATTAGCCAAATTCGTCGCTTTAAGTAGATTTCAGAAGACAGTACACAAGCCAGGGTCAAGTCAAGATATTCACAACACATAAAAAAAGCGCACTCCACGAACCGAAATAAGTGAGTGAGCCACCTGGTCTGAATGTCGGTGCGAGCGCATTGTTTTCGAACAAACAGTCAATGAGTCATCCAGGATACTTGATTCTAATTGGTCAGATGCGTTGTGCATAGAGATAAAATGACAAAAGACCCTGTTTGCCGAATGCCGTGTGTTGAAATGAATATTATTATTATATCATTTTATACATGGTTAGGCTTTTACTCCAACATTTTAACCACAACAAGGTTTTTATACACCAGTCATTTTTTTACTATTAAATTCTGGTCACCTACGTCACTAGCAGCATAGCGTTGAGAGTATTGATATATTTTTAACTAGTTTCATGTAATAATTTCAAAGTTTCGGTATTTATTTTATTTTATTTTTATCATAATAATCCGGAAACTCGGAGGCGTATCCATATTAACATATACGTTTGATGTCAATGACCTTAATTCAATATACCTACTCCGACTACTGGTGATGAAACAGTAAACCTATGGTACTGTACCTAATATTAATATTTGCAAGAAAATAGATACCTAGGTAACTTGCATGTTTACAGCTTAGTGCAGTGGAACCATGGTAAAAATAAAATTAACTACCCGTAGACCCTCTGGCAAACATTGTTTAGAAATGTGGGACTACTAAAAATTACCCATCGTCCCTCCAGGGGGACATGTTGGGGGGATCACGGGCAACCTTTAACCCTGTACAATAAAATTATATTACATTATATACTATGATTATGTATAACAAATTTTACGAAACAAATTTTTATAAATTGTTTTCAGATAAATTTGATCAATTCTGGGCTATTAACAGAAGATTAATGGAGTCTCATGGAGACACAGAGGGCTTCAAGCATATTCCTATTAGAATATACTCTGATGACGGTACATATGCACAACATTTGGTCAGTCCGAAGAATAGTGATGGCAGCAGAAAAATTTTGCAACAAATGATTACGGAACTCTATCCGGATAATCCATGTGGTGTGTATTCCTCTTTGCTTGATTCTTTGTCTGTTATGCTATGAATTACTTACATTATTTTTTATTTCCACCAGTTAAATTTCGGGCCCATGGTGTTGTAGTACCTCCTGACACACCACTGCAATGGCTGTCTGAACATATGAGCTATCCAGATAATTTTCTACATTTGTGCATGTGTTAAAATTTATAAAAGACTTGTTAGCTAGGTATGGTATGTTTATGGTACGAGTATGTGTATGTTTGATTTGCATTGTAAATAGAATTGGTACCAGAATAAAGTAGGTACCTAGGTACTTAAGAGTATTGTTTGCTGCATTGATTTTAAAAAGGACAGACAAGCAATAGGGTAGTGGAACCTGTTTTGGGCGTTTCAGGAGTGGATGGATTTGAAAAAATACGATGTTAATTTTAGACAATGTGTATTGCTGATCGGTACACAGGCAAGTGAAGTAAAAAATATAAATCCCTTCTTAGATACTATTTGATGCATCACGAGAAACCAGTTTGCTGTACTCATTTTGCAAGGCGTTTCAACATGCCCCCGGGCGTTGAAAACTTAGTTTTCAACCAGATGAAATGGGCAGTGGGCAAATTCTGTTAAAGGCCCTCTTTACAATTCCAGTGGATGTTCTAATGTCGGCTACCCGAACGATGCCGTCAGGCCCCGGGTGAACGGCGACGATTCTCCCTAATCTCCATTTAAGCGGAGGCAGCTGCTCCTCCTTCAGCACCACTAAAGTGTCTAACTTCAATTCGCTCTTGCCAGAACGCCACTTAACCCTATGTTGTAATTCAGAAACATACTCCGTACTCCATCTTGTCCAGAAATGTTGGCGGAGTTGTTCTATTCGTTGGAAACGATTATTCACGGAGTGATTGGTTAAATCTGGCTGTGGTAAACTAGTGAGTGGCCGCCCAATCAAAAAGTGACCTGGTGTGAGCGGCGTGCAGTCTGCAGGATCGGAAGAAAGCGGAGTCAGCGGCCGAGAATTCAAAATGGCTTCGATTTGCGTGAGAATGGTGTTAAGTTCCTCGTAAGTTAAGTTACAGTTTCCCAACACTCGAATTAAATGAAACTTGGTCGACTTTACGCCCGCCTCCCAGAGTCCACCGAAGTGTGGAGTATATGCCGGTACAAAATGAAAGGCTATACCATCATTTGCTAAACTTTCACCTAAAGAATTGCAATTCGATTTTAAAAAATTTGAAATGTCGTTGTATGCACCAACGAACGACGTGCCGTTATCCGAATATATATTTAAGGGTTTACCTCTTCGCGATATAAACCTGCGCAGAGCTAATAAAAAACAATTACTCGTCAAGTCTCCCACTAACTCTAAATGGATGGCTTTAGTCGCAAAACATACAAAAATTGCGATGTACACTTTCACCAATCTACATCCTCGACCTTGACGATTTGCAGACATGATAGGACCGGCGTAATCAACACCGACACTCTCGAACGGGAAACTTGCTGTTAGGCGCTGTCGCGGCAGATTACCCATCAAGGGAGTGACAATCTTACCTCTCATGCGACTACATCGGACGCATTTATAATAGCAAGCCTTTGCTAAGTTTCGACCTCCTATAGGCCAAAAGGTGTCCCTAATAGTAGCGAGTAATAACTGCGGACCCGCATGTAGTAATTTTTTATGTTCATATTCGAACAACAGCTTAGTTAATATATGAGTGGACTGTAATAATATAGGATGTTTTTTATTATATGAGAAGTCAGAATTGTCAAGACGTCCTCCTACTCGCATTATCCCTTTTTTATCTAAATAAACATTATATTTAATTAAAGGACTTTTCTTAAGTAAATCCTTATTTTGCAAGAGTAATTTATATTCTGGAAAGGACTCAAACTGACAATTTATAATGATTAGATTAAAAGCATTATTCAATTCTTCTTCACTTAAAAATTTCAATGAATTAGGCTGCTTTCTGCAGCGATTAACAAATCTTAAAACAAAAGCGACAGAACGAATTAGTCGCATATAATTTGAAAAACGACAAAAGTCGATCAAACTGACGTTGCTTCCCGCATCATCAATAATAGTATGTAATATGATATCAGATTTTATTTCCGGTAAGATTTGAAGATGTTTGGGTTGAAAAGGTAACTGCATCGGTTCATCCTTCAAAAAATCGGGACCGTTCCACCATAAATCACAATTTTGCAGGAGGCTAATATCAATGCCACGTGATATTAGGTCTGCTGGATTTTTGCCAGTTGGAACGTGTAACCATTGACAATTTCCTGCCCTCTCTAGAATTTCAGCAACGCGGTTGCGTACGAAAGGCTGAAGCTTAGATGGGAGGATCTGTAACCAGCTCAGCACGATGGTGGAGTCAGTCCAGAAATAGACTGAATGTATTTTACATCGTAACGCATTGATAACCTTCTCATAAAGGCGAGTTCCAACGAGGGCACCACACAACTCCAGCCTCGGAATCGTGGTGGGCTTAATTGGTGCCACTCGACTTTTAGCCGTTAACAAGCGAACCATGACCTCACCATTACCGTTGATGCTACGAACATACACACAAGCACCGTACGCACGCTCTGATGCATCCGAAAAAATGTGTAATTGTGACACAGTATTTGAGACAATGAAAACCATGCGAGGTAGTTGAATATTATTCACAAGTGGCAACGACTTTAAAATATCACTCCAACATTTTGAAATTTCTGAAGGTAAAGGTTCATCCCAAGACAACTTTAGCAACCATAATTTCTGCAGCAACATTTTCATGGTGATCACAGCAGGAGCCAATAAACCTAAGGGGTCAAAAATTTGTGCAATAACAGAAAGTAAATCGCGCTTAGTGTTGCCATTTGGTGAAATTGAACCTATCTGGAAACAGAGTTTATCGGAATGTGCATGCCAACCAAGACCTAATAGCTTAGTGGGTTCTTGAGATCCGATATTTAAATCAAGTGATGCGTGAAGACAGTCAGAAACCAACCGAGGATCATTTGATTTCCATTTTCGTAATGGCATGCAAGCTGATTCAAGTGCGTTTATTACTCCTATTTTAATACTCATTACATCATCCAATCATCACCACCAGTAAGTAAATCATCTACATAAAAATCATGCTGAATGACCTCGGAAATTTTAGAATTACTGCAATCTAGACCGATCTGCTTTATACACCGTGTGGCAAGAAAGGGAGCACTAGCTGTGCCGTAAGTAACGGTGTTCAGCTGAAAGGTTTTGACAGTTTCGGACAAATTATTGCGCCAGAGGATTTGCTGCAAATGCCTATCAGATGGATGAACTACAACCTGTCGATACATTTTCTCGACATCGGCAGATAAGATGTACTTGTGTTGCCTAAATCTGAGTATTATAGATAAAAGATCATCCTGAATTGTTGGACCAATCATCTGAATATCATTGAGAGAAACTCCCGACGACGTAGGACAACTCGCATTATACACTACCCTCAACTTTGTGGTGGCACTACCCTCCCTCATAACTCCATGGTGAGGTATAAAATACGCGTTGCGAGAAGGTTCAAGTTGTTGACATTCAGACATATGACCCAACATCTGATATTCAAGCAGGAAGTCATAGTACATTTTAGATAATTCAGGCTTACTTTTTAATCTACGCTCTAAAGAAAACAAACATTGAGTAGCTCGTTGTACCGAATTTCCTAAAACATCAGGATTTTGCTTAAGCGGTATACGAACACAAAAACGTCCATCACTTAAACGACATGTATTTTTGACAAAATGCTCCTCACATAACTTTTCCTCAGGTGAAAACTGAAAGGACTGTGAGTTGACCTCTTCTAATTGCCAAAATCGAGTTAAATCTAAATTGTTATCTGCAGACTCGATATGCTTGTCAGATACATTAGTCAAATTACATCTAATGTCGCTTGTGAGCAATGCTACATGACGTTGAGAAGTTACCGGGCCAGATATGACCCACCCTAACATTGTTTCAAAGAGCACAGGCTGTTTATCGCCTAATTTTATTCTTCGCGATCCTAACAAATCCCAGAAGATATCTGCTCCTATCAACATGTCAATATGTGCAGGCTTATAAAATGTGGGATCTGCTAAACAAATATTTGAGGGTATATTTAGATTTTTGATATCAATTTGACGATTCGGCAAACAAGTGGTGATTGAAGGTAAAATGAAACAATTAAATTTAATAGAAAAACTCTCATCTAACGATTTCACGTTTATACGACACATTTTACATATATGTGAGGTAACGTTATTAATGCCAAGAATTGATTTATCTGTTTGGCAGGTTTTTAAATTTAATTGTTGAGAAAGTTTTTCCGTTATCAGACACGATGTGCTACCGCTATCAAGTACGGCGCGGGCAATATGTGCGCGACCAGTATCATCAAATAATTTAATTAAAGCGGTGGACAGTAATACATCATCATGTTGTATAATATCACTCGAAGTGACGTTTGCGGACAATGCTAAATTATGGTTCGAAGTGTTCGACATAGTGGACAATGGAGCTGACGATGAATTCGAAGGATCAGCAGGTAAATTTACATTTTCATTACGTAATTTGTTATTAGATTTAAACTCATTCGAATGGATAAGTGTATGGTGTCGATGTTTACATATTTTACAACCTTGTTTTTTGCAGCGATTTGCAAAATGACCTGCATTAAAACAATTATAGCAAATCTTATAGTTAGGCAGTGCCTTCAGTCGCGCTTCATTACTTAAAGCAAGAAAATGAGGACAATTTGATAAGCTGTGGTCATGCTTGCAATTAGGACAACTTTTTTGCAATGAATATATATTCGAATTATTTTGTACAGATACCATTGATTTTAATTTAGAATGCGACTTGTTATTTGACATTAAGTTATTATTACGTGACAATTCCAATGTTTCGATCAAGTCGGCTCGACTGCGAATAAAACTAATAAAAGTCGATAATGCTATTGTCTCCTTTTTGTCAACACGACTCTTAAACTCTTCCCATTCTCGATAACTTTTTTGGTCCATCTTTTGAGTGACAATATGAATTAACAGCGTGTCCCAATACTGGACTGGCTCGCCTAATGACTCCAATGCTCGCAAATTTTTGAAGAGGTGGTCAATTAAACGCTTGAAAACAACAGAAGACTCCTTTGTAATATTCTCAATATTAAATATAGCCGAAACATGATTTTGTATTAATAAATGCTTATTATTAAATCGCTCACATAGTAATTTCCATGCCACAGAGTAATTTAGGGCAGAAAACTCAACAGATTGAATAACAATAGCGGCAGATCCCTCTAAAGAAGCTCGAAGATAATGAAATTTATTTATCTCGTCTATATCATCATTCGAGTGAATGAGACTAGTGAAAGTGTCGCGAAATTCGAGCCAGTTATCATAATTTCCGTTAAATTTAGGGAGTTGAATAGTGGGCAACTTGACAAACTGGTGACGATTACTATCACGGATACTCTTATCACTAGGTTCGGACATCGGGTTACTCGTGTTAAATGCACCTAAAATATTTTGAGCGTTTGCTAGCGCTTGATAATATTGAGACTCAAATTCAGATCGTAAGACATACTGAGCCTCAACATCATCGACTGTACATTCCAAATGCAATTGTAACTCGTCATACTTTTCGTACAAAGATTCTATCTTACCCATACGCAATTGCAATTCCTTCGCGTCAGTACTAGACAAATGCTTCTTACTTATTTCTGTACAATAATTGATAAAGATTGTTAATTGACCTTTATAGCTCCCTCTCTTTTTTACTAGTTCCTTGATAATGTCATCTCCGGCCATTCTGGGAGTCGAGCGCAATGAACCTGGAATTTATACAATGAAAAATGTAAACAATAGGTATAAGCACTAATGGAGCGTACTCAGAAACCTACTTATTGATTAACAACCTGTAAGTAGTTACTTTGCAATGAAGTGCAACAATTTATCAATAAGTAGTACTACCTAATAACTGCTACTTTATCTTAAACTATTTAATGTGACTGCCTTTTAATGTGAATTAAATGTACCTAAATAGACACTAGCACTTGAAATAATTATTGTTAAGTACTCTAAATTGATATTATATACCTACTTACACGTCACAAATAATGTGAATAACTATTCAAACAATCACTGAAATTATAAATTAAGCTGTATATAGTAGTAGGTAATAGTGATAACTGTATGTACCGATTTTAAAGTACTATAGCAACTTAATTACTGTGTTATTTTAAGAATAGTTAAGCTATACACTTATGTTCAATGTAATAAAGAATTACTAAAAATGTATTCATAAAATCAATAATAAAGATAAATGATGTAGCAAGAATGCTAACTATACTGTTATTAAGTACAATTTTAACTTGATTATTGTAAAATAATGGTGAAATACAAGTCTTGTATGAACAATACAAAGTGATTTAGCTGTTTAATAACGAATTACTAAAAGTATTTTCACAAAATCAATAATTAAGATAAATAATGTAGCAAGGATGCTAACTATACTGTTATAAAGTACAATTTTAACTTAATTACTGGAAAATAATGGTGAAATACAATGAACAGTTCGTAGGTGATTTAGGTACCTAGGCGAAATAAATGTACTAACCTGATATATAACCGTTGATTAACACTTATTATTACCTGATCGAGTGCTGGGTTATTTTTAAATACCAAATAATGACTTAACACCATGTATTAACTCCATTCACAATAGCACAGGTTAACCTTATGCACAATCCTCCGTTAAATTGCCAATCTTCTTGAATTTTATCTCGAAATAACACAGATCTTCGTTATTAACAAATCCGGCTTCGATCCAGGACCATGTTTTGGGCGATTCAGGAGTGGATGGATTTGAAAAAATACGATGTTAATTTTAGACAATGTGTATTGCTGATCGGTACACAGGCAAGTGAAGTAAAAAATATAAATCCCTTCTTAGATACTATTTGATGCATCACGAGAAACCAGTTTGCTGTACTCATTTTGCAAGGCGTTTCAACAGAACCAATAAATGAACGATTAAGCCGAATCGCCAACTTTGAATACCTATAATTAAAATATCATAATAGTTAAAGTTTATTTTATGCTTGTTTTTGACGCCTCAAATCCATAAGATTATTTAAAAAATAAAAACAAAAGTCTCACGATACCACGTTGTGTATAAAATAATAATAAGAAATAAAAAATGGGTTTTCCCCCTATAGTTGAACACTAAACCCTAATTATGAACGTTTTACACCCAATAGATGAACTAACATTTTGATATGATTTAAAGAAGCGTCAGGAAGCTAAAAATGTTTAACTTATAATGTATTTTTAAACAGTTTTATTATGCTTGTGCTGGGTGTTGTTTAACATTTTTTCTTATTTTATACAGTGAGTTTCGGGGACGGTAATTTAAGCCGAAAGGGGTTTGTTCTAGAAGACTAGGCGAACAACTTTTGTTCTACGACTTTTGGAAATTCGAACTTTTTTTTAGAAAATTTTGAGGATATGTTTCACTGAAAAAAACAGTCGTCGTAAAGTTGTTCGCCTAGACGCCTAGAAGAATCCCCTTTCGGCTTAAATCACCATCCTCAAAACACGCTTATTTGGAAAATGAAATAATACAAAATAAAGACAGTCACGTTTATTTATTAAAATAAAAATCACAACCACAAAATATTCTTTATTTATGAACCTCCATCTAAAAAACAGAATAAATTACTGTCAACTTTGAACTTATAAGTAAGTTATATTTTTCTATTTTATAAAAAAATAGATATTTTATTCGCACATATTGAGATCATAATCAGGATTTTCAAAAGTAATCATTCCTCTTCTCCCAATTTGAGGATATGGCAATCTCTTAGTTATGGCTGATATTGATACTTCTGTCAAATCTTCGGTAGATGGTTCAACAAAATACGTTAAATCATCAAATTTGCTTGCTTTTCTTCGCATACACTTGATTTTGACTAAATTTTTCTCATAGTCACACATTAGCACTTGTCCAACATAATAGCGGTTTCTTTTATTTGTCTTAAATTCAACAACAACATAACTATTAGAATCAATATTTTCTTTATTTGTAGTCAGTCTTTCGTCACACTCATTGGTATCATTCGTAAAAGTTCCGACATTTTTTTCTTTAGTCTTTGGTTTAGTCACGACTTTCTTCCCTTTCTTTTTCTTTTCGTTAGCTTTATTTTGTTTTTCCATCTTAATTTGCTCTCGCTGCATCTTTCGATCCAATATTTCTTTTTCTTTTTTTGTCTTTTCCAGTTCCTTTCGGTCCAAATAGTCTTTAAATTTTTTAGAAGTTATAGCTAAGGGTACTGGAGACTTAGACTGCTTTCGCTTTGTAGCTTTTTTGCGTTCAGGAAGTCTCAACAATTCATAGATTTTGGCGTCCATTGTTTTAGAACATCCCGGTTCCGGTTCGTTATAGTTCATGGCATTGTTATGCAGGTTCGTTTCAAAAAGAACATTGGTATCTTGATTATTCTGTAAGTCACTTCGGTGTGATAAGTCCTGAAAAATTGATCTATCTCTGTGTTTCTGGTTTTTCTCGTGGTGTTCATTATGTGTAGTCGTATCACCATCAGTGTACCATGGCAATGGAATCGCTTGTTTTGATGGGTGAGGCGAACTGGTTTGTGCGGTAGTCCAAGAAACAGAAGCCTCAGAGTTTGACAAATCAAGAATGTTTTTAGAGGTCGTTTGGGGTACTTGAAGCTCAATAAAATTTGGTTGATCTGTACCTGTTATAATTGAAGTTAACTCATTCATGTCGCCCAAAACATCATCGATTACAATATCAGTGCCCTCTATTTCTATCGGCATATTTTCTATATCTAAAATGCCTTCAATCATGATATTCGTATTAATCGTCAAATTTTCGGTAGAAATTAATGATTCTCGTTGCTGTTCTTCCTGACCTATTGATATTTCATTCGCATTTAATGAATCATCAATATTAGACGACTGTGATAACAAAAGGTTGTCCACTCTATTTTTGCATTTATTCCAGAACTTGAAAAGGCTGCTTTTATAGGTTTTATTCTTTTCTCTGTATAATTTGTATTTTTTTACTATATTTTCGTGTAATGATTTCTCGATTACGTCAATAGTTGTTTTATAATCATTTACTGAAATATCATTATAAATCTCTTCTTGTCTTTTGGATATACATTTTAAATAATCTACAGCATCGACGTTAAATGGGAAAATTCCACATGCTTTAAATGCACTCTTTATAGTAAATTCTTTTGTGGATTTTTCAAAAGATTCTGCGAAAACTTTTGCAAAATTTGATCTCGTTAATTGAATATTTTCTTTATTTTTGTGTTTTCTAGCAGCAGTCTTCCAAGCTGCTTTTAAAGGACCAAAAATTCCGACATCACACGGCTGCAAAATGTGTGTCGTATTTGGCTGCAAACAATAGAGAATGATTTTGTGTTCAACACAAAATTCATGCAGTTCTAAATTTATGTGGCTTTTGTGGCCATCGACAAGCAAGAGCACTGGAAATTTTATGTTATTTTCCTGTAGCCAAGGATAGTAAATCTCTTTGATGTACTGTAAAAACGTTTGGCCTGTCATCCAACCTGAATCTGACCTTCCGATTGACCAATGGTCTGGAACTGACTGAACCACTTCCTTTGAAATCCTTTTCAATGGGTAAACAATAAATGGTGGAACTACTTTACCGCTGGCAGAATAGTTGCATAGTACAGTTATACTTTGTTTTTCCTGTCCAGAAGCAATGTTGTATGTAGCACGATAATTTTTAGGTGCCAAAATAACACCAGTTTTGGGACATAACTGTACACCTGTCTCATCGAGGTTATATATACGATCAGGATCGTCTAATAAGTCTTGAACATTATCGTCAATCAAATATTTTTGTAAATCTGCAAACCATTTCCTGATCATACCTTCCGTAACAGAAGCTCTTGCTTTAGAAATTATTTCCGCGTGCCTTTTGGTTATATTCTGGTGTCTTTGTAAAAACAATGTCATCCATTTTTTTCCTGGCGTTAGCTTTAAACCTTTTATTTTGAGCAGTTCTGTCACAGTCTCCCGCACATCAGTTGCATTAACAGGATAACCAACTTTAGCCATATTCAAAATCCATGTCTCAAGTTTCTGTTCTTCGGCATTGGACAAAAGTGTATGTGGTCCCTTTCGGCATTTAATGGGAGTCTTGCCACAAATTTTGTTATGCAAAGTACCTTTAGGAATCTTAAATTCAACGCTTGCTTTAGATAAGCTTATTTGTTGCGCTTTGACCATCTTCACAGCGGTTTCGAGAGTGTCTTGACCATATTGTTTTTCTTTTTTTCGTTGTGTGGACGGCATTTCTGTAATAAACAATATTTTTTTTTATACTTAGTTAAGAACTTGATTCATTTCATCTCTTCCTATAACTTCTAAACACATGAATGAATCCTATGATTGTGTTTGACACCTAGAAAGTACAAATACCTGCACCATGCATGCTAAATTTAATGATATGCTTATATGATCTACTAATCTAGCGGTCAAGTATAACATTATACATCGTGTGTCGAGGACGGCGATTTAAGCCGAAAGGTTGTTTACCTGGATGCCTAGAACAACCCTTAGGGATCCAGACAAACAAATTCTGTGCTACGACTTTTTGAAATTCGAAGTAGTTTTCGAAAATTTTGAGTTTGTTTACTTAAAAAATCAGCTGTTTTTTAGAATTCGAGGTCATGAACCTTAATTTAAACCTTCTATTTGGTTTAGACTACTACAACTTAAACATTAATTGCCTTTACTTTAAAAAACAGCTGTTTTTGTAGTGAAACATAACCTTAAAATTTTCGAAAATAAAAGTTCGAATTTCAAGAGACGTAGAACAAAATTTGTTCGCATAGAAATAATTAAATTACCATTCCCGAAACACACTGTAGGTATTCCAAATACAAATAAAAAAACAATAGTTCAACTTTAGGACACAAAACTAATAGTTGAACGAACCGAATGTAAACGATATTGTTTGGTTCAACTTTTAGTGATATATCCTAAAGCTGAACACTTCCGATTTCATACTTCATGAAAACCAATAAATCTAGCAAAAACTGTAAAAAAATACCCGTTCAACTTTTGGTTTTTAGTTAGATAAATAAACTTTGATCGTCCTCAATTAAATTATGTTCACTTTTAACGACTAGGTAAATTATAATGATTATAGTGAATATTCTACTTTTCGCCATTACATGAACGCCGTTCATTTATTGGCTAAAGTAAAAAATATGAAGTCCATCACTTGAACAGTGTTTTATACACTAAATATGTTAAATAATGTAAATATATGATTTGATTTCATTCACTTAGTAATTCAAGATTTTACTTGACAAAAAACCTTTTACTTGTATCAATAATTCTTCTTTTAACTAAACGATAACGTTAAATCCGAGGAGGACTCACCTTAAGTAGGTTTCCATAGAACGATGATTTTTGGCGGGAACTACACGCAGAGCGGCTGAAATCAAGCGCACCTGGACGCGTGACTGGCGATGTTTTGATGGAGGTGGGCCGAGAAAATATTGCCATATGCGAGAAAAAAATACGCACTCATAAAAGTTAAACAGCTTTTTTTATTTTTCAACTTTTATTACGATTGTTCATCAACTGGGGGGCGTTCATCTTTTGGTTCCACTACCCTAATTAAGAATTCTGGTGTTAATATATGTATGCGATTTTACCCGTCTTCTTTTTATTTACTCTTCCATACATAATTACCAGCATGTGTTGGTGAGATGATTTTGGTGAGAGCGAGATATCTCACTTTTAAATGTCAAATCCACAGAGCTAAATAATAACTAGACAAGGCAAGTATTTCTACTTGTATGTAAAAAAGGGATTGCTAACCACTTCTATCAGCCCTAATTCACTCAGTCTGGCTTGAGAATGAGGTGTCTATTCTAATTCTTAAGTCTATTTTTACATGCAAAGTACATACACTTAGTTTATCTCAAAGATTTATGGTTTACCTAGTTATTAATAGCTCTGTGAGTTTGACGCTTAAAAGTGAGACATCTCGCTCTCACCAAATTTATCATATGTGTGCAAGTTTTCATCTATCACACCACAGCAGATTTTTAAAAAATGGAATCAAAGTTTGTTTAAGCGTCCCCGAGACGGTCAATTGCGATTGACAATGTTTACGTGAATGATGCCAATTGATACGAAAATTGACCGTTTACGCATAGCAATTGAAGCCATTGTCAATACGACTACGTTATTGACCGCAAATTTTGAATAATGGCAATTGACGCGCCGTATATTGACAGACATTGACGGCAATTGACAATCGTTTTGTTATTCATAATCGCGCCATCGAACATGAAGGACGTAAATTTTTTGACTAAATATCTTAAATTTGTTATCATAAATATATAATCTTAATATATATAAATCTTCTGTTCGTGTGTTTGTAATGGATTTCCCTCTAAACGGCTCAACCTATTTTGATAAAATTTTGTGTGTGTGTGTTCAAGTGGGTTCGAGAATGGTTAAGACTAACGATTCGGTCGACGACATTTTGTTTTTTCTGCAGTCCACGCGGACGGAGTCCAAAAACATTATTTAGTTGACCGAATTGTGAAGCTACACCATCCTCGAACTCACTTAAACATACACAGAAAAAAATCATCAAAATTGGCCCAGCCGTTTAGAAGGAGTTCAATTAAAACCACACGAAAAGAAGTTTTATATTGTTGTTTATATTAGAACTTTTTATAAAGGATCCGGCAGACTGCGGTGCAGTTGCTGTGTTGAATGTTAAAAAATATACTTTAGTTTCAGTTACGCCCGGTAGATGGTTGTTACATCTCGGAAATGTTTCCTTTTCCTTACATAAATAACTTCTATTCTTGCGTTTGTAATGGATTTCTTAGTATTCTTTATTGTACATATAAATTTTTATCATAGACAGTAAATTGTAAAAGAAATAGTACAAAGGCGTGCTTATCTCTAAAAGAGTTTTCTTCCAGCAAACCATTAAGTACAAAGAAAATTTTATAATATATAAAAGGAATATCATATGTGCACACGTATTAAAATATAAATAAACTTAACACAAAATAAATATATTTACTAAATAATAACAATACTTAATTATCTACTTAGATACATACTCGTACATAATAGGGACATACATATATATAATAAAATATATATCTATAATACTACTACATACTTATTTATCTATACAATACATACAAACATTATATTGTGACCTATTCAAACTATATCAGATAATAACACAGTGAAAAAATTAAGGAAGAGACAGGTAATAGTTTCTTAACCTATTTTTAAAAATGCCTATGGACGGAGAGTCTTATGGAGTGCGGAAGTGAGTTCCACAGTCTAATTGCATATACAGTAAAAGAATACCGATAGGCTCCGGAATTATGTCGTGGAGTTTTGAGTAGAGAAGCAGTCATTGACCTTAAGGGTCGCTCCCGTGAGAAAAGGTATTCAAAACGTTCACTTAGATAAGTAGGAGAAATCGACATATAAAGAATTTTATATAAAAGCGATAACATGTGTGCATTCCGGCGAAATCTGATTGGGAGCCATTTCAGCTCTTTTCGAAAATGAGATACGTGATCATACTTGCGTAGTCCGTAGATGTAACGAATACCCAAGTTTTGAAGTCTTTCAAGTTTGTCGAGCAGCTCCTCATTGGCATCGGGGTTACAAACGTCAGCATAGTCAAGTAACGGGAGGATAAGGGATTGAGCCAAATAAATTTTGGTTTTGAAAGGAAGAAAACTTTGAAGTCGCTTAAGGGAGTGAAAAGTGACAAACACCTTTCTACACACATCATCAACCTGAGGCGACCAAGATAGAAAACGGTCCATAGTAATTCCTAGATTCTTAACCTTATCTAAATATGGTATCACTGTTCCACTATAGAGAAGATCAGGAACGTCATGCCGAGTAAGAGAGCTGTGTAAAAACTTGCTACCAATTATTATAGCCTGAGACTTATTAGGGTTTACAAGAAGGCCATAAGACTTAGCCCAGTCTCGAAGGCGATCCAAGTCTAAATTCAACCGTACCAAGGCCGTCCCGACATCCTCAACATTAAAGTACCGATAGATCTGCAAGTCGTCTGCGTAAAGATGGAAAGAGGAAGATAGTCGGCTGGTGACAGAGTTAATAAAAATTGAGAACAAGAGAGGAGAGAGAACGCCACCCTGCGGTACACCTGTAGCAAGCTCGCACCAGTCAGATGAAAACTCGTCCGAACGTATACACTGCACGCGCCCTCTGAGGTAAGTATTAAACCAGGCTACAGCCCCAGGAGAGACGTTAAGAGAGCCGAGGATACCCAATAAAATGTCAAAGTCTACACAGTTGAATGCGCTGCTGAAGTCTAATAGTGTTAAAATGGTGAGCTGTTTGTTATCAATGGCCAGCCGAATATCATCAGTCACCTTCAGCAGCGCAGTAACCGTGCTGTGTCCAGCTCTAAATCCAGTCTGAAATGGGTTTAACAGGTTATTGATGGACAGGTAGGAAGAGAGTTGGCTATGTACTACAGATTCAAGGACCTTGGATAACAGAGGAAGGATGGAGATGGGACGATATTGAGAAAAGGATTTCCTTCTAAACGGCTGGACAGATTTTGATGAAATTTCTTTGTGTGTATTCAAGTGGGTTTGAGGATGCACCGATCCACGTCCACGTGGACTGAAGAAAAAACAAAATGTCGTTGACCGAATTGTGAATCTAAACAATTCTCGAACCTTCTTGAACACACACAAAAAATCATTAAAATTGGTCCAGCCGTTTAGAAGGAGTTCAGTCACAAACACACTAACAGAAGATTTGTATTGTTGTTGATGTTAGAGAATTACATAGGATCCGGCAGACAGCGCTGTAGTCGCTGTCTCGATTACTTAAGGCGGGTACAGACTGCTGTAACGTAACATGCAATGTAACACGCAATGAAAGAATTTTCCGTCCACATTGTCGTAATGTATCATGCAATGTAACAGAATTCCCATAGTGTGGACGCCTTGCGCGCACGAACCGTGCACACTACGCGCACGAACAGAGCATTTCAACTCGTGCGCGCCTCGATCCGCCATTTGTCGGTTTTTTCGCCGAACACAAAGGGGCGCGCAGTGTGCACGGAGCGCCAGTGTGAACGGGTTGGAGTCATTCTTGTGAAATTTTGAAATTGTCCGGTTAATCTCATGTCGGCTATTAATTGTGCACCAGCTCTCTGACTGTACAACTCTGTATGCCACCATCGTCGAGGTCTTCGGCGTTTTTTTATCACATGATTGATGATAATCAATGAAGCACCGACAATCATCGTAGCCAGTAATTGGTCGTCACGATCCATTATCTTTGCGTGTCCTCAGCAGACTGAGCTATGTTCGCCGCGCGCATGCCGGAAAAGATGCGAATACGTACATGCTCAGTTCGTGCGCGCGCTGCGTCCACACTTAAGAAATGCTCCTTTCATGTTACATTGCATGTTACGTTACAGTAGTCTGTACCCGCCTTTACAAGGATACTTTAGTTTCAGTTACGCCCTGTAGATGTTTGTTATATCTCGAAAAAGTTTCCTTTATCTTTATATAATTAATGACGGCCGACTGGTCTAGTAGGTAGTGACCCTGCCTGCGACGCTATAGGTCCTGGGTTCAAATCCCGGTAGGTGCAAACATTGATATGATGAATATCAATGTTTGTTTCCTAGTCATTGATGTTTCTATACTTATCTATGTATTTATATACCGTTGCTTAGTACCCACGACACAAGACATTAGGGATCAATCAATCAATGTTTGCACCTACCGGGATTCGAACCCAGGACCTATGGCGTCGCAGGCAGGGTCACTACCTACTAGATCAGTCGGCCGTCATTAATTATATAAAGATAAAGGAAACATTTCCGAGATATAACAACCATCTTCAGGGCGTAACTGAAACTAAAGTATCCTTGTAAGTAATCGTGACAGCGACTACAGCGCTGTCTGCCGGATCCTATGTAATTCTCTAACATCAACAACAATACAAATCTTCTGTTAGTGTGTTTGTGACTGAACTCCTTCTAAACGGCTGGACCAAATTTAATGATTTTTTTGTGTGTGTTCAAGAAGGTTCGAGAATTGTTTAGATTCACAATTCGGTCAACGACATTTTGTTTTTTCTTCAGTCCACGTGGACGTGGATCGGTGCATCCTCAAACCCACTTGAATACACACAAAGAAATTTCATCAAAATCTGTTCAGCCGTTTAGAAGGAAATCCATTACAAACGCAAGAATAGAAGTTATTTATGTAAGGAAAAGGAAACATTTCCGAGATGAAACAACCATCTACCGGGCGTAACTGAAACTAAAGTATATTTTTTAACATTCAACACAGCAACTGCACCGCAGTCTGCCGGATCCTTTGTAAAAAGTTCTAACATAAACAATAATATAAAACTTCTTTTCGTGTGGTTTTAATTGAACTCCTTCTAAACGGCTGGGCCAATTTTGATGATTTTGTTCTATGTATGTTTAAGTGAGTTCGAGGATGGTTTAGCTTCACAATTCGGTCAACTAAATAATGTTTTTGGACTCCGTCCGCGTGGATTGCAGAGAAAACAAAATGTCGTCGACCGAATCGTAAGTCTTAACCATTCTCGAACCCACTTGAACACACACACAAAATTTTATCAAAATAGGTTGAGCCGTTTAGAGGGAAATCCATTACAAACACACGAACAGAAGATTTTTATATATCAAGATTATATATTCATGATAACAAATTTAAGATATTTAGTCAAAAAATTGACGTCCTCCATGTTCGGTGGCGCGATTATGAATCAGTAGTATATTCTTTGATGAATATCAAAACGATTGTCAATGTCTGTCAATACACGGCGCGTCAATTGCCTTCATTCAAAATTTTCATCATTTGCGGTCAATAACATAGAGGAGATACCAAATCCCTGGTCAATAACCAGGGATTTGGTATCTCTATGGATAAACTAAACAAAAAAAGAAGACCACTGAGGTTTTTCGGTGGGAAAAGCTGGAAGGGTGCAGGTGTAATTTTCTTGTGAAGATCAAAAATTATTTGTATATGGCTTGCACGTGTCCGTTAAGTGATGTTTTCTGGTAGATAAGTTACATTTTGATTACTTGTGATGTGAATCTAGTACGTGTGCATGGTTTTATATGCAGGTAAGCTATGTAAAACTTTAGCCGGAATGCGATCTCTTCATGGGCCCATGTAAGTTGTTTCTGCAATTATTTTTCATTTTGACTAAGTTTACACCTGAGGATTTTCCCGACGTTTCCATTCATCATCATCAATATCATCCCTCATAAATTCAGAAATCATTTACTAAAGACAATGGCTGTATGGGCTTAGTTCCCCTTGCCTTTCCTTCGGGATAAACTAAAACATAGAGAGTAGTATATTCTTTGAACTAAAAAAAAAAAAGGATAGCACTCTGTGGTTTTTACACGTTTTATTAATTATTTTATCTTGTGAACATAACTGAATACTATTAAGTTGTACTGTGTGAATTTGATAGTTATTTTAAGCTTTAGCAGCTAAAAAATGGGTAAAAAACGAAAACTTCAGGCTAAGGATGATGAATTTGAATATGATCCCATTCCCAAACATTTAGTCACTGGTCACATAAAAAAACAAGAGAAACGGCTAATAGTTATATTAGAAAAAGCACAGTTGGAAACAGTAAAGGTATTTTGTATAATTTGATAATGAAAGGTTATAGTGACTAAACCTAACCTAACCTCAAATTAAGATAGGTACATAGTGATTGATTAATGTACTAATAGGTACTGTATTTTTTTCTTTCAGACAGGAAACAGCTTTGAACTATTAAATTGCGATGATCATGGACATATATTGCGTAAAAATGACAGAGACCCTGGCTCTTGTCGGCCTGATATTTCCCACCAGTCACTACTCATGCTCATGGACTCTCCACTCAACAGAGCTGGGTTACTGCAAGTTTATATACATACAGAAAAGAATGTTTTAATAGAAATTAATCCTCAAACTCGAATTCCCAGAACTTTCAAACGATTTGCAGGTTTAATGGGTTGGTATTAAAAAAAAGAATGAAAAGTGTGATCAATTCTGACCATCACACTATATTATAAACTTATGTCTGTCCCTCTCCTTTCTTATTGTAAATGGTTGAGATGGAAAGGGTCAGATGAAATAAATTTTATGTGTGATGTGAAGGTCAGAATCAATTGCAGTAACTTTGTTAGAAAGTAGGTTTAGGATTTTTGTAACCGCCAATTTCTATAACTGATCTAGAGATTTTTTGCATATTTCAGATTTAATATTCAATTGTTTTCATACAAAATTTCAAATTAGGAATAAAAGAATCCGAGATTATTTTTGATCTCGTATAGAAATTGGCCGTTAGTGATGTTTGACTTTTTTTTCATAAGGACAAATCTACTAAAAAGTTCAGATTTGTGTTTGCGAAACTGCTTCTTTAGGTTTTTTATAGTGCAAAATTTAGAGTAACATGAGTATGTATAAAATAATTTTTGTTTGACAGCTACATTAAATATTGTGTTTATAAATTTGAATATGGTCACATAACAAAAGTTGGTATTAACTGTGTGGGTGGTTGGGTGATGTAGTAATTTTCAATTAATTTCATAAATATGGACTAGCCCAACCAACTTTGATGGCTTATGGCATTTGTACAGTAATTCAGTAAGGTAGACAGTGTTTATTATAAGTCTTAACCAATGAGGTTTTATTTTCTTTAGAGTTGCCTTCTCAAACACAGTTTTTGATCTTTAAATATATGAGCTTGTCTGCTATTTATTTAGTATGCGCCGAGCACCAAGTTTTTTAACCCCCGACGCAAAAACCACGGGGTGTTATAAGTTTGATGTGTCTGTGTGTGTGTGTGTGTGTAAATGTGTTTGTGTCTGTCTGTGGCATCGTAGCTCCCAAACGGATGGTCCGATTTTAATGCGGTTTTTTTTTGTTTGAAAGGTATATCAGTCGATAGTGTTTTTAGCTATGTTTGGTGGAAATCGGTACAGATCTTTCTTCTTAATGTGTGCTTCTAACGTTAGGCTAATAAATTAGAGCGGTCCCACGACGCGACAAAATTTAATCAAAAATTTCATACGTACGGTCAACAGCAGGCCAAGATAACCATTTGCAGTTCAAAATTAGCGGTTATGCCTCCGACATAAAGGTGGCACCTTTGTGTGTAGGACTTTTCCCGAGTAGATAGTCTGCCTTGCTTTAGTTGGTACTTACGTAGTGTTAAAAGTTATTTTTTGCTTTTTATAGGGTTTAGCATTTTAAACCTTTTGTCATAATAATTGCGTACTTTTTTTGTCGCGGATAATTTCGACATTTTGTTTTTTCTGCAGTCCACGCGGACAGAGTCGCGGGCGTCCACTACTTTTTAAATATTAAAATCTGTGCAGGCCCATGACTAGAATTGATTCAACACTGCAACTGTAAAGTGTACAATTCTTAACCATTGGGCTAATGGCCCATTTTGTGTAGTTGTAGTACTAATTGCAAAATGATTATCACTTTACTATTCTTAAGGAGGATTAATGTCAGGCATGCAACCAGATATAAAACATATCTATACATATAATAAAAATGTAACGGATTGGTGTCTGTACATGGAAGATATATGAGAAAAAATATTATAGGAGACCTTTATCAACGCAATAGAACCCAAAATGATGATTTTTTGAATTTTTGTCTGTGCGTTTGTGCACGCTAATCTCAGAAACGGCTGAACCGATTTCGATGCAGTTTTCAGGAATATATTGTGACAGGTCCCACTTAACATATAGGCTACTTTTTATCCCAGATAATTTCGACATTTTGTTTTTTCTGTAGTCCACGCTGACGGAGTCGCGGGCGTCCACTAGTTCAAAATAAAATCTTCGTTAAAATCTTTCGTTAGGGACAATGGATTTAAATAGAATATAAGTACATGATAATGGGTGTCAGTTTGGAAACCTGAATAGGTATTTTTACCCGACTGCGCGACGCAAAGGAATGGTATTGTGTTTAACAGCCTATGTATGTATGTTTGTATGTTCCTTTGAAGCACTACACAGACCAAACGCCTCGACCGATTTTTATGATTCATACGTCAATCGATTCCTCTTAGTCCGGGGAGTGTCACTAAAGACATGACGTTAGTGAAAATCCAATATGGTGACTACTGGACGCCATATTGTGAAAATGAAAAAAATAAAGTTGACAAACTATATCGAGTGGGGTATCGTTGAATAGGTATTTAAAATCATTTTTAGGTTTCTCTCAACATTTTTCGATTCGACCAACCGTGTAGGATCTATATCGATTGAAAGTTGCGTAACAACCATTCCCACATACTTATAAGTTTTTAGACAGCAACACGACGAAAACTTCTTGCTGCCGAGCATGTTTAGCATGTTACTTGAATCGTATCTATTAGTAGCTAGGTACATACTTATAACAAAAAAGTATAAAATAAAAAAACAATTTAAATAATCAAAAACCCGTCTGCTTAAAAAGAAGTCAGCTGCCATTATCCGACAGCCAAGCTAAAATTTCAATAGATCCTGGTTGTTCAGTTGTTATGTTACGATCATTAGAAAATATTTTATGGTCTTCAATAGTATTCAGGATGAATGAAAATTGGTGGGATGCGGAAGTAAAAGACGCAGTGAATGAAAAGAAGAAAGCATGGTTAGACTTGTTAGCTGCTAAAGCTAATAAAAGGACACTCTGAATGAACTGTGATGTTAATCTAGAGAGAATGAGGGATGAATATAAGGAAAAAAAAAGAATAGCAGCGAACATTGTCTCTAAGAAGAAAGGTGAAATGAATGAGAGGTTGGATGAAAGAATGTCTCAGGATTTTCAAAACAATATTAAATTGTTTTGGAAGGCTGTCAGACGCGTCCGAGGAACTAAAAATTCCTCGGATATGAAAGTTATAAGAGACGAGAAAGGGGATATTCTGAAGGACGAAAAGAGTATGGTAAAAAGATGGAAGGAATATTTTGAGAGCTTGTTTGAGAAAGATGACGTGCATGAAACATGTCATCAGGGTGAATGCAATAATGAGAGTGATGAGAATAAAAGTGAAATAAGCGTGAAAGAAATTATAGATACGTTAAAGAGTATGAAATTAGGAAAGGCAGCTCGATATGATAGAGTGACTGTTGAGATGCTAAGGGCTGGTGGGAGCGTAGTTGAAGGTCTGTTGCACTTCCATATTAATACCTGTTGGCTTACTGGCAAGGTGATGCAAAGCTGTTATTGTTCCATTATATAGAGGAAAAGGGTCGCAACAAGACTGTAAAAACTATCGGGGCATAAGCCTACTTAGCGTCGTCGGCAAGTTATATGCTAAGGTACTGATTGAAAGAGTGGTAAAAGTGACGAATGAGAAGATGTGGGATGTGCAAGCGGGATTTAGGAAGGGTATGGGATGTACGGATCAGATTTTTTCCCTACGATGCATCACTGAAAAATGTTAAGGCAAAAGGTGTTTTGCATATTCGTAGATCTGGAAAAGGCTTATGATAGAGTGAGAAGGAATGAGCTGTGGTCAACATTATCTATGTATAGAGTAGAGAGCAGTCTGATACGTGCGCTGAAATCCTTGTATGAGAGTTCCGGCGCATGTGTCAGAGTAAACGGGGTATACACTGACTGGTTTGACATCCAAAAGGGAGTCAGACAGGGATGTGTAGCTTCGCCATGGCTCTTTAATCTGTTCATGGATAGTTGTCTGAATGATTTGAAAGAAAGTGAATGTGGATTATGATTGGGTGAGTTACTAATCAAATGCCTCTTATATGATGACCAAGTAATCCTTGCATCATCGGAGTATGAGCTGCAAAAGATGGTAACAATTATGGATGATTAGTTTCGAAAGAAAGGAATGAAAATAAATGTTAGTAAAACGAAAGTGATGGTGATTGAAAGGGATAAAACAATGACCGAATGTAAAATAATAATTGGAAATGAGAGAGTGGAACAGGTGAAAGAATTTGTATATCTGGGAAGTATGTTTACAAGAGATGGCAAGTGTGAAAGTGATATAGAGAAGAGAGTAAAAGCGGGAAATCAGGTGAATGGGGCAGTGCACTCTTTTGTGAGCAGCCAGAAAATCTCTAAAAAGGCACGTCTGGCTGTTCACAGAGCGGTGCTGATGTATGGCAGCGAATCTTGGGTGTGGGAAAAGAAGCATGAAAGTAGAATAAAAGCTGTTGAGATGCGATCGTTACGAAGTATAAGTGGCGTGACTTTGCGAGATAGAGTGAGAAATAGTGTGATAAGAGAATTATGCGGTGTGAAAGAGGACGTAGTGACAAGGATAGAGAAAGGTATGCTTCGATGGTTTGGACATGTGGAAAGGATGGATGGAAGACGATTAACGAAAGAGATATATCGCACCTTCGGTGCAACAACGGCACAATTGTCAAAAAATACAAAAAGCAATTATGTCGTTATTCTACTTTAGAACAAGGGCACATTTGCCAAAAAATGCAAAACACAATTGTGCCGTTGTTGTACCGAAGGTGCGATATATGGCAGAAGTGAATGGCAATGCTGGGAGAGGTCGCCCTAGACGAACCTACATAGACCAAATTGGGGATGTGCTAATAAAAGGGCTAGTCAAGAGCACCCGAAACCGGCGAGCATGTATGAAGATGTTAATGAATGTGGATGAGGCGAAAGAGGTATGTTTGGAACGTACTAAATGGAGATCTGTAGTCTCTGCCTACCCCTATGGGATATAGGCGTGAGGTTATGTATATATAGTATTCATTCCATAATAATATTATAGAATTCTAGACCACCGGACATGTAAGTGTTTGTTTTTTTTCTTTCAGTTTTTTTATTATGTACATTATTTGGTTCTTTTTTAAACAGTCGGGTTTTTGGATTTTTCAAATAAAAGTTTCACAAATATTGTGACTGACTAAATTCGAATTTTTTTTCCAGTTCAGCTTCTTCATAAGTTTGCAATCAGAGCATCAGATGGCCCAATGAAATTATTGAAAGTTATTAAAAACCCAGTCACTTCACATCTACCAGTGGGAGTGAGGAAAATCACAATGTCTTTCAGTTCCAAGATGGTGAAAAATTGCAGAGATTTAGTTCCAAAAGACGAGCCTATAGTGCTTGTAGTGGGTGCTATGGCTCACGGGCAGGTGGAAGCGGATTATGCAGAAGAAGTTATTTCAATTAGCAACTATCCATTATCAGCTGCATTAACTTGCGCCAAATTATGTTCAGCTTTTGAAGAAGTATGGGAAGTTGTATAGCATGTTATAATAAATTTAGATTTAAGTAACTTTCTGCATTATTTATTTTAGCCAATGCCCCTATTTCAAAAGTCCACTTGCACCAAGTGCTTCATAATCCTTTAAATGCACATGTTACAAACAGCAAGAGATGTCAGCAACATATATTCATTCATGCTCGTGCATTGACTAAGAAAAAATTGTACAGGATGATTTTTGGTCGTCAACGTTCCCGAAAACTACGGAATCTCTTCATCATCACGATCATTTTTCTCCATGGAAGCATACCTGGGAAGTGTCTGGTTTCCAAAATATTAGGGTCCAAAGTTGAGTATATAGACTGCGTTTTTCTGCATAAATGCACATAGACGCGCGTAGCGGGATTTTTTCACGAAAAATAATTAATATCTGTCTATAAAAAAACTAACATAAACACTAGACACTATAAATTTCGCACGATCAAGGAATTAAAAATTTAATTTTTTTTTCCCAGCATTTTTTTTGGCATAAACTTACTTTATTTGATGTATAGAGTACGTACCCTTCGTTAAAGGTGGCCACAAAAAAACACCCTGTATATTCCCAGCACAGAACACTATATAAGTATTCCCAGTTGCCCCCGCAGAGATTGCCAAGTTGACTCAACCTTTTACTCTTTACGAAGGAGAAAGCAATGTACAGTGAAGCTAAAGTGGGGGCAATAGTTACCCAGTCACCACCACCGGGGGCAACTGGGAATATACCGAAAAACTTACTTTTCTTGCTACTATTTTCTGATATCCTGATACTATAGGACTTATTACATAAATTTTACTTTAGTAAGCTCTTCGCCATTGAAATTGATGCCGAGTCCTTTCCATTCGAGAAGCTTAAAGGCGTCTTCTACTGCATTGGTGAAGAGCTTCGGAGAAATAACATCTCCTTGTCTCACTCCCCTCTGCAATGAAATCGTCTCAGTGCTCCGCTCCTGTACTCGTACCAACATGTTGGCGTTGCTGTACAAACACTTCAGCACTTCGATATATCGATGGTCAATATGGCACCGCTGGAGAGACTGTAGCACTGCCCATGTCTCGATCGAATCAAAGGCTTTCTTATAGTCCACGAACGCTAGGCATAGTAGCCGATTATACTCTTCCGTTTTTTGTATAATTTCATCGTATCCTTGATAAAAAAAAACAATTAAAAAAATCCAAAAACCCGACTGCTTAAAAAAGAACCAAACTATGTAATAATAAAAAAAACTGAAAAGATGAAAACAAGCACTTAGATGTCCGGTGGTCTAGAACTATATAATATTATTACGGAATGAATACTATTGAAGAAAATATAATATTTTCTAATGATGTAACATAACAACTGAACAGCCAGGATCCATTGAAATATTAGCTTGGCTGTCGGATAATGGATCCCGACTGTTCAGTTGTTATGTTAAATCATTAGATTTTTTTTTTCAATAGTATTAATTCCAATAGAAAAGGCTGCTGGGATTTCTGGAGAATAGGCTGGATCGAGTAGAGCACACCACCCTTACGCAAAATAGACCTAGCAGGGGAAAATATTTTTTTTTAAAACGAGAAACCGACTTCCTCCCTAAACTCGAGCTTATCAAAGTAAAATTTTGTTAAAGGGTAAATATATATTGCGTTAAGCCGTGTACGAAGTTTAGAAGGCATAATATTGTCAGATTAAATGCCAACAAATGATTAAATAGGCCACATGACAAAAGATAGAAATGACTAGGCTTCGAAACTTTACCTACGTCTGACAATATGATGATGGTAATGATGACCTCCGACCGATTTCGGTCATGGCGACCACTTCTACTCATAGATATTACTAAGTTGGCGTTCATGCGCTCGGAGATGGCTTACATAGCCAATCTTCGCCCTGAACGCCCGCGCACACAGAGGACAGGTTAGTGCGCCATTATTGTAATTATAGATAATGGCAGCAGGAGGACGAGTCTTTAGTTCATCACGTTTAGCGTCAAGGTCAACTTGACGCTGCTCCTCGAACTCGTGTACTTACTTCATTACCGTCCTGCGCCACTCTGGTCGTTGTGCTGCCAAAACTTCCCATTTAGATGGATCTATATTGCATCTCTTCATATGTCTTTTCTGAACATCTTTGTATCTGAGGAGTTGGCCGCCGCGTTTCCGCTTGCCCTCCTCCAGTTCAGAACAGAAGATGCGCTTAGCCAATCTCTCCTCCGCCATACCGAGACACATGACCGCACCACCGAAGCTGCCGACGCATTAAGTAGGCCTTAATGCCACTTACATTGGCTCTTCGCAATACTTGGGTATTACGCACTCGGTCGGACCATCTGATTCTCATGATGGATCGGAGGCACTTGAGGTGGAATCGATCCAGAGTGCGTATGTGGCGACGGTGCATGCACCACGCCTCGGAGTAATGTAAGAGATAGACCAAAATTCGCTATAAAAATCTAAAAACGGACTACTCGTGCCTATTATATTTGAGGATATCCCTAGATTAAGAGATTCCATCATCAGATGTTATGTTTTATATGTAGGTGATCAAAACGCTCAGTAAAAGTATAAAAACAGACTACATGTGCCTACAATATTTGAGGATTGCCCTCGATTTCTCCAAAATCCCATCATCAGATCCTGATGTGGTGAATATGGGACCAACTTGGAAGCATACCATGGCCAACTATAAAAAAAAAATTAAATTGGTTCATAAATGACGGAGTTCTGAGGTAACACACATAAAAAAAACATATAGACCTCTCTTTTTTAAGTCGGTTAATAAACTTATACTTACGAAACTTCTAAACTTAAATTTTGCCTAAGGTACAGTAGCAAAAATATAAATTATAGTTTTTAATTGTGTCCGACTTCCTGTATGTTAACAAAAATAATCATATTGCGCAAGAGTATAAGTTTATTGTTTTTATTATTATATAATACTGCCTCAGACCATAGAGAAATTAAAAATTATTCTTCTATGCTCAGACGCAAAATTTATTTAAAATAAACTCTATATCAAACTTCTAAACTTAATAATACTTTTTAATTGTTTTAATCAAATCTGTCCCATTGTCCTATCATCATGATAGTAGGTATGTCCTATCATCGTACTCGTTCGTACATAGGCGACCGAAGATGAAGTCAATGTAGGTAGGTAGGCAGGCACCTAGTTAGTGATAAAGACAAAACAAAAGTAAGTACTCTTATACTTCAGTCTCAGATGATTTTTTTTCGCATTATTATATTTAGGTAATGAATACTTACCTACTCTACCTTCTGTCGTTATGATAATATGAAGCAAGCGCACTAGACACGACGGCGACCATGCGCCCGCGCCGCCAGACCGAGCGGCGCCGTTACACAAAGGACCCATTGTATTCCTCGCCGACCATTCTCCACAACGGACCCTTAGCTCCTCGATTTTTTTCCAGAATTCCTGATAACAGAATGACACTCAAACAAAGGGCTTCCGTCCCTTTATTGGCACCTTATTTTTTGTCTCACCTTCAGAGTTTAGATGGACCTACCTAACACGATCCAAACAAAATCACAACCTGTTTCGTGGACCGGCTCATTTTGCGGAATCCTATTATTAGAACTTAGAAGAACGCTTTTGTTTAAGTAGGTAGAATAATGTGGATCAGCTTAGTGAGTCTATCATTGTTAATTTTATGCGTTTCTGTCTTTGAATTACTATTGTCATTGGTTTCTGTTAATATAGTTAAATACTTAGGTACACAAAGATACTAGAATTACCTTCTAATAAAAATTAATCAGATACCTACTTACATATTACTAGATACCTGCCAAGTGAGTTGTAATAAACACTTGCCAATACTTATAATAAGTAAACAAACTTAAGTAGTTATGTAGGAACCCATAACTGCTACTTAATTAACTGTCGACGGCCATATATGTATGCAGTTGAATTGACAATAGGTAGATAGGTAGCTAATAAGTAGTAAATCTAATCCAGGGGTTCCCAAACTTTTTTTACTCATAGACCCCTTTTGAAATTTAACTGGTTCTGGTGGACCCGCCACAGGCCTACACCACATACAAATTAATTGTATACCCCCATTTTTTCACGCCAACGTAGACCCCCATCGAGTCTCCTGTGGACCCCTGGGGGTCCACATGGATCACTTTGTGAACCACTGCAATCCATCCGAACCTTATTCAACCGTATTATTAAATTGCCTATCTACCTACCTTCAATTGGGTTACTTTACCTAATTATCTAGTAAGTAAGTTAATGCATAATAAATAAATATCTCGAAAGACCTTTACAAACACAGATAAATAAAACGTAGGTTGTCTATAAAATAGCTACGAGTAATAATCGTGGAATGTGCGTAGTAATCTACTAACTACATTTAGTTTGATCGAACTCCTCATAAGCTCATTATAAAATATACCTACTTAGTAAAATAATTTTGTTTATACGTTCATGGTGTAATAAATACCTACCCACCTACTTAAATTGTAAGTAGTATTTCTACTTTAGTAGGTAATATCCCGAAGTACCTAGGCGTAGCCACAGATCACCCAACCAAAATGCTTTGGATGGTCTGTACTGTAGGCGTAGCATACTTGAGTATAAACGTAAGCTTATTCCTCTATGACGTAAGTAAGTAGGCTAGTAAAATTTGTTAAAATTGTCATAGTAGAACTATAGACAGGCTCAAGGCTATCACAGTATTCACAGTGTAGGTAGGTAGATCTAGATTTTACGTATTCTGTGATAGGTTCCAGTCCAGTTGTTAGTAACGTTTCATTTGATTACTATTTTCTTATTTTATAAGTATGTAACAAATTCCGAAATCACCGAATTGCCACCGAAAAGCCGACAAGACTAGGCGTGGTACCAGCGCACCACCTACATGCCACGAGTCCCACCAAACCAGTTTCCTCTCACTCGATGCGATAATCAAGTCCACGATTTACCTACCTACAACGAAAACTCTAGCCGAGATAACCAAATAAAATTCCATTTGTGTCTGACGACGACGACGACGACGACGAGACGGTTTGAAATAGGCTTAATGAATCGCATGAAAAGAGCTTAGCTTAGCTTAGCTTACAGTTAAGTACCTTCACAAAAAATCTAAAAGTATCAAAAGATTTCAGTGGTATCTAGTATGTATTAGGTAGTGCCACCTATTTAACATGTACCTATTTAAATACTTTTTCAATAAATATTGAATTGTATCAGGCGTCACTATTCGGAAGTTCAAATCTCTATTGAGGGATCGCCCGCCACCGGGCCCTATACCCTCCGCTGACCCTCGGATCTGCCTACTCATGATCATGAACACAAGACACTACAGTCGCAACGAGAAGCCAGATCCAAGCACCTAGCATGCAACCATAAATACATAGCTGCTAATCCGAAAACCAATTAAAATTTTAATCGACATATGTTTCGCCAACACCCGTGGCATCATCAGGATTAGTTTTCCATGTTAGTTCTATCTACCGAACCAACTAACGGTAGATAGAACTAACATGGAAAACTAATCCTGATCCGGATCTGGCTTCTCGTTGCGACTGTAGTGTCTTGTAATCTAAGGCCTTTGGTTTTACTGACTTCATTAATATTTAGAGGTATAATATATTATTACGTATTATATTACGTACCTATTCTTTTAGTTAGGTCACGCGACCATCCAATCAGATAGAATTCTCTAATTCGTTATACTTACATAAAATAAGCTCGTACGATTATGTTGACTGACAATAGAACTAAAAATGCATATTGTGGTATACCTACTATACTAACGTGCGTAGTAAGTTCGTAGCTCGTACGTAGCACGGCGAGTATTGCTACGATTTTTATGTAAGAAGTAAGACGATTTTTTTAAGGATCGTACAACAGAAAAGGATTTTGAACTAATTTATTTTATCCGCTCACACCACACATACCCTCTACACACAAGCTAGCTTATAGTTTGCAAGCTACGATAGTACCTTGTCGTACCTTTTCTGTTGTATAGTAACTATTATTTTCATTATTTCAATAACTAAAAAAAAGTAACATAAAAAAAGCCTGTTGTCTTAACTATCCAAATGAGCAAACCAAAACAATGTGTAATAATAATAACAGGAGAGGGTGTAAAATGAATATTCTTAGGTTTGACATCTGTGCTGGTCAGCCAATCATTTTATTGTTTTACATTTTGTCAATAGTAAAAAAGTCTATTGAATAAGTCTATTGTAATGTTTTCTAAGTTTTTATTGACGGGTGGTTTACTAACGCACTGCATACGTTGTCACTGGATGGCGCTTAGGTTGATAGTACATAAACATTAAAATTAATATAAGCTACACTTACATACATAAATACCTACCTTAATAAAAGCCATATAAAAGCATGGAAGTGTTTTGTGTACTTAATTTATACCTAAGTAGGAGCCTAACTAACTATCTATATGCAATGCAAATAGGATGATACATTACTTACAGTACAAACAAAGTATTAAGTACTCATATTACAGTACTATGTGTTTCATTGCACGTTGTATGAATAACAATTTAAATACTTAGGTAGTCTTATTTTACTCTGTTTTGTGCCACTGTGTTATCTATCACCTTGCGATATCTAGTTGATATCACCTGCCGGGCTAGCACGACCACGATAAGTAGATATACGATAAAGGATTTCGTATCGTATCTATACCACCATAATTATCGATTTCGCGAACATGACCACGGGACGATACGTTACGTTAAGATTTATCCCGTGCTATGATACGATAAGGCGCGAGATAAGTTAAACAAATGTTTCTAGAGTCAAAAAATATTTTTTTCTTTTTTTTCAAGTGTCGTTCATTCTTTTTTTTTTATTTTTTTCCTTTTTGACATCAGATGTCATGTTAACTGCTCTAACATGACCAGCGAAACACGATATGATAAACCTATTTATCGACTAGCTGTCAAAATACGATAGATATTAGCCGCCATGTTGAATGTTATCGATACCAATTACTAATTATTTAATTTTACCTTTGACTTACCTATGTAAACTAAAAACGAGTAAACTAAAACACTAAATTAAAAATATTAAGTTTGGAGCATATAACTGAAAACCTATCGAACCAAAGAATATAATAGGTATTTTCGATTTCTCTAACCTATCTACGCTTATCGCGCACTACAATGTTCATCGATAACAATATCTTGAATTGATGTCAAAATTCGATATTTTTAACATCAAAATACAGTCATGTTCGACGCTATCGATAGTAACCGATGGACATGCTCGCATTTTTATGTTACGGCATGGTTATGTTCGCTGTATCGATAAAATTCAACATGGCGGCTATATTTATCGTATTTTGACAGCTAGGTATCGATAACTTGACTTATCATCCGGGCTAGCACGACCACGATAAGTAGATATACGATACAGGATTTCGTATCGTATCTATACCACCATAATTATCGATTTCGCGAACATGACCAATGGAACGATTCGTTACGTTAAGATTTATCCCGTGTTATGATACGATAAGACGCGAGATAAGTTAAACAAATGTTTCTAGAGTCAAAAATTTTTTTTTTCTTTTTTTCAATTGTCGTTCATTCTTTTTTTTTCCTTTTTGACATCAGATGTCATGTTAACTGCTCTAACATGACCAGCGAAACACGATACGATAAACCTATTTATCGACTAGCTGTCAAAATACGATAGATATTAGGCGCCATGTTGAATGTTATCAATACCAATTACTACTCGTAATCATCTAATTTTACCTTTGACCTACCTATGTAAACTAAAAACGAGTAAACTAAAACTGTTGCGGCCAGCTCCCGTTTCAGCGGGTCCGGCCGGGGAAAGGATCCCCGGGGTGACGAACGCGGTGGGCCCGGGGCGTAACTCCCAAACCCGCGCTGGTCGCGTCCGCCTCGCGCACCCTTCACCCGTGTGCGCAGCTCCGATATCAGCCGCGGCGTCGTCGCGTACTAAATACGCGCCGGTCACCCTATTGTATGTTGTTGTCAAACCCACCCACTGTATGTTGCTGTCGCACCCCTGTATGTTGTTGTCGTACGCGGGAGTGAGAGAGACAAAACACACTTTTCTTCCAAACTGCGGGCAAGAGGTCAGTCTTCAGGCAGTCTTCAGTGGCTTCTCTTGTTCCTATTTTGCTTCCTTTTCACTTTTCTTCTTATTTTTCTTCTTAGGAACTCGCCTCGGATTGAACACACAAAATCCGTGCGACTTACAAATATGTCGACGGTTCACCCTTACCGTCTGGAACGCGGTAGAAATTCTCTACGATTTCTTCTAACATTTTATCTAGTTTGTCCCTTGACTGACCTCTTTTGCGCCCTATATTTATTTCAAAATAAACATTACATACATGTGTTATACATTGTTAAAAAGGTCTTAATTAGATCTATCTAATCATATAAGAATCTTATTCTAAGTTTAAAACAATAAAAAGTTGTCAAAGGAGAATAGTCAAAAATCTTACAAAATTTACCGACTTGCTAAGTTTAGCCCTTAATAAAATCTAATTTACATAATCTATATATATGAGTTATATATCACTAGAAAGGGCATAAACTGAACTCTAATAAGAAATAATCAGATTCATTCTAATTAGAATATTCTCGAAGCTACTGTGAGCACAAGTTCAAAATCTTAATAAACTATTAAATCGCAAATATCTACTAAAGTAATTATTCAATTTACTTAAAAATACTCTTAATGTGCTCAGAATAGCTACCTACACCTAATAAAACTCAAAGGGATAAGAAATAAGTCAGACACAAAACAACCCTACCTAGTACAAACTTAATGTTAGCGCTATACCTAACATATATTGCAAACTCTTTATTCAAATATCAACCTTATCTATATGTACATAATATCGAATCATTCAATTTGGGTAGGTTTCATGTCTTCGTCGCCGACATTCTCCCCCTCGTGCAGAGCACCAACTCCCGGCTCCGGCGACGACTCCACTGGCACCACCAGGATGATTTTCGAATGCGGGCGACGCAGTACTCCTCCGGGCGTCGCGACATCGACGACTCTCGTTCTCCCATCAGGTCCAGGGTAGACTTGGGTAATTCTTCCTCTCGGCCAGGTGCAGCGTGGCAGTGTGTGATCCACCACCAGCACGATGTCTCCACAGCGCAGGTCTCTTGTTGCTGCTCGTCCATCAATCTTCCTGGGCAGCAACGTCGGCAGGTACTCCTTGATCCACCTGCTCCAGAAGTGGTCGACCATGCGTTGTGTGCTCTTCCATGTGCTCCGTCCTGCCATGTCTTGATCGGTGAAGGCGCCCACCCTAGGCGCTCCGCAGGATCTCCCAATCAGGAAATGATTGGGAGTGAGAGCTTCTTCACTGGCGTTCTCGTCCAAGTCTGTCAAGGGTCTTGAGTTGACGATATGTTCTGCTTCTACCAGCAGCGTGTGCAGTACTTCTTCTCTCGGGGTCTTCTCGTTCAGGGTCGCTGCAAGGGCTGTCTTCACGGAACGGACCATTCTTTCCCAAGCTCCGCCCATGTTCGGTGCGCCAGGTGGTATGAATTTCCACCGGACGCCAATCTTCTCTGCTTCGGTCGCTAGAGTGTCTTCTTTCTTCAATTCTTCTATGGCCTCTTGCAGTTCTCTCTTCGCCCCGACGAAGTTGGTCCCGTTGTCGCTGAACAACACGCTGGGCATTCCTCTTCGTGCAGCCATTCGTCGGAGAGCCAGTATCATTGAGTCGGTTGATAGAGAGGTAGCCAACTCAATGTGTACCGCTCTTGTGGTGAGGCATGTGAATAGAGCCCCCCACCTCTTCTCATGTCTTCTTCCGATCGTCACAATCATTGGCCGAAGTAGTCCACCGCAGCACACGTAAAGGGGTGTGCTCCATGTCGCAGTCGTTCTTCTGGCAGATCTCCTGTCGGCACCGGTTGTGGTATCGTCTTCTTGACCCTGCACCATTGACAGTGATGCAGAGTCCATTTAACCGCAGATCGTAGTCCCAGAATCCAGTACCGCTGTCTTAACTCGTTGATGACCGTCGCGTGGTTCCCATGGTTGAACCTCTCGTGGTAATGCTGGATCAGCAACTTCGTGACGTAATTCTTCCCATCTAATACAACTGGTCTTTTGAAGTTGCGATCGATGTTCTGTGCCGCGTCGATTCTTCCTCGTAGATGTAGTAGACCATTCTCTTCTATGACATCCAACTTCTTCAATTTGCTACTTCTGTCTAGAGGTTTCGATCTTCGCAGGCAGGTCATCTCCTCTTCAAAACAATCTCTCTGGCTTCTTTGTAGTAGAAGCTTTTCTGCTTGCTCTAAGTACGTGGCTTCTAGAGGTATGAAGCGACGTACTTCTTTGCTCTTCTTCACGGTAACTGGTCTTGCAGGGACATTCTTCTTCTTCCTGTTGACTTTCCACGAGGTATCGTCTTTTTCTCTCTTTCTCGCAGCGTGGACTCGATTCTTCTTTCTGCACATGTCAATGAACTGCAAAACTCTGGCAGTTGCTCTCCATAATCTTGTCCAGCTGGAGAACCTCAGTGGATCAGGAGTCATCATCTTCGGGCCAGCGATTGCAGCAACTACTACATTCTTTTCTTCCCCAGTAGGCTTCGTCTTGAAGGATCTGGGAGCTGGCCATTCTTCTTCTTTTCTCTGAAGAAACTCGGGCCTGTGAACCATCTGTGCGCCTGGTTGAAGTTCTCAGGAATCTCTCGCGTCGCATCATCTGCCGGATTTTGTGCCGTGGGAATCCAACGCCACTCTTGAGGCTTCGTTGTCTCTTCTATTTCCGCCAGGCGATGTGCGACGTAAGGCTTGAATGTCCTGGGGTCCGACTTAATCCAGGACAGTACAGTGCTGGAGTCGGTCCAGAAGATCTTCCTCTTCGTCTTCAGGTCTAACTCCTTCTCGACTGAGTGAGCCAATCTGCTTCCCAGTAACGCCGCCTGCAGCTCCAGCCGAGGAATCGATATCGGCTTCAGCGGCGTCACCCTCGCCTTTCCAGCCAACAGAGACACCAGTATCTTGCCATCTTCATTCTTCGTACGCCAATACACGGCGGCGGCGTATGCTGTCTCGCTGGCATCTGTGAAGACGTGCAGCTCCCCCTCAGTGTTGGTCGGAGATATGCATCTTGGAATATGCAGATCTCGCAGCAGCTGTAGGTTCTTCATATACTTCTTCCAGGTTTCACAGGCTTCTTCAGTTATCTCTTCATCCCATCCAACCCCGCTTCTCCAGACATCTTGCATCAGTTTCTTCCCTTGTATCAGTACTGGAGAGACTAATCCCATGGGGTCGAATGTTGACATGATCGCGCTGGTGATTTCTCTCTTCGTCGGAGTTCTGGCCTCGTTAATAACATCTTCTGGAGTGTTCCGCAGACTCGTTCTAAACCCCAATGCATCTTCTTTGATGAACCAACGAAGTCCCAGAGTCTTCTCTTCATGACCCAGCGTGATTTCAGTCTTCATTTCTTCGGTCTTCATGTCAGCAAGAACTTCTGGATGGTTTGAAGCCCAACCGCGCAGTTCAAACCCAGCCTTCAGATGAACGGTATCCACTTCTTTGCAATCTTCTTTGCTGCTTCAATCGTGGCGAAACTCTGCAAGTAGTCATCCATATAATGATTTCGCACGATCGCTCTTGCTGCCTCAGGATACTCTTCTTTATGTTCTGCTGCATTCCGATTCTTAATATAGATAGCCGTACTGGGAGAGGATGCCGCACCGAAGATGACTGACTTCATTCTGTATTTCTTCGGAGATCCCTCTTGTCCTTGGCCCCTCCACAGGAATCTCAAGCTATCTCGATCTTCATCTCGTATTCTTATTTGCAGGAACATTTCCTTGATGTCTGCTACTACTGCGATGTGACTCTGCCGAAACCTCAAAAGAACTCCAAACAGTGACTGCAACAAGTCTGGTCCCGGCAGCAGTGCATCGTTGAGACTCTTTCCTTGGACCTTGGCGGCAGCATCGAAGACAATCCTCATCTTTTTCTTCGTCGGATGCGTTACGGCGAAGTGCGGGAGATACCATTCTCTATCCGATGTACATTCTTCTGGTGCTTCTTCCGCGTAGTCATTCTCGAGAAGATGATTGATTTGCCGCTCATATTCTTTCTTCATGTCGATGTCCTTGTCTAGCTTCTTCTCAATATTCTTCAATCTGTTCTCAGCAGATTTGTAGCTAGCAGGCATCCTTTCATCTTCTGTCTTCCATAGAAGTCCTGTTTCGAAGCGACCTCCTTCAATGCGACGACTTGTCTTCTCCAGTGTCTGCAGGGCCTTGGCTTCAATATCCATACTCGGGCGACGAGGCTGTATCCCCAGCGACTCAATACTGAAATGCTCCTTGATAATCTTCTCCATGTGGTCATCTTCTTCTCCAGCCAGCTGCGCACAGTTGATGAAGTGCACTGGCTTCGACTCTCCTCCATCGGTGCCATGCAGTACCCAACCTAACTCAGTGAGGGAGGCGATGGGTTGGTTCTTCTTTCCCCTCTTGATGGCTCTTGACACGATGAGGTGCCAGTTGTCTTGCCCAATCAACAACTGTGGTGGATCTTCATTGTAGTGCAGCTGGTCTGCCATCTTCTTCAGATGTGAGCATTCTTCTATCCTAGACTTCTTGATGTATTGAGGCGCGAGGTCCATCTTGTCAATTGTTCGAACCTCGTTCAATCTCTTCTTGCCCTCTTGATGAACTCCTCGTATCTCCATAGACAGCCTTTGAGAGTTCTTCTTCATAATAGTCTTCCTGCCGACAGTGGATATCGCCAAAGTCTCTTCCGGTCCTGACGCTCCAATCTTCTCTGCCACTGCTGAGTCTAACAGTGATACGGTAGACCCTTCATCCAGTAGCGCCAGGACCTTCTCCGAACCCTGGGACCATACAACTCCACAGGAATTATCTTCAGGAAGGCTCTTGCTGTACTCGCAGTGTTGACCGGCAGCATGACGTGATTGGAGACCTCTTGGACGTCTTCTTCTTCTTCTTTCTCCGGCTGCTGCTGTCTCTTCTCTGTATTGTGCAGCAGTTGATGATGAAGACGCTTGCAGATCTTGCATGGAGGTCTCTTGCAGGTTTCCTTCCGATGAGGACTATGCAGACACTTGAAGCATAGCCTGGACTTCTTCACAATATCCCATCTCTCTTGCACCGAAGACTCCTTGAAGCGTCGACATTCATACAGCCGGTGCTCCCCTCGGCAAGCTGGACACTCCATCTTCTCAGCCCGCGTTGGTTCTACTCGTTGCTCCGGCGGCCTTGGCTTCTCCGTAGTCTGATGCGTGAAGTGTTGCTTCAGGCCAAATCTTCTCGGCGTTTCAGGTGCTGCATATGCTCCACATCTATCAGCTTCTCGGTCTAGGAACCTGGACATCAACACCAGGTCCGGCTCTTCACTGTCTTCATGTTCAGCGGCGAAGTCGTACCATCTAAACTTCATGATAGGACCCATCTTCTCTTCGATGGCCTTCTTCATCTCTGGCGAATACAGGAAATGTATCTTCTTCAGATTCTTGATCGTCGCAACCCCATTACTGACGATGCTGGCGAATAAGCATACATCCCTCGCAGTATCCATGATCTTCGGTAATGCCTTCATTCTTTCCAGTTCGTGCATCACCAAAGCATCTGGTCTTCCAAATCTTCTACGCAACGCATCGATGATTTCTTCAGGTGCAGAATCAGAATACAAAATATTCTTGATCGCCTCTCTTGCTGCCCCCTTCAGCGCTCTTCTCAGCCGCGCCATATTCTGAGTGCTTGAGAAGAGTGGTGCAGTATCTTCATATACTCTCTTGAAGGCCAGCCATTCCGCGCTGTTTCCCTCGAAGGCAGGTAACTCGTGCATATAACTGGGTGGCGGTGCTGGACTTCTCACTGGACTGGACTCTCCTCGCCATCTTGATAGCTCCAGCCAACTCGCTGACTCGGTACCCTGAAGACTCGTGCGGCCTCGCGTCGATGGCTGGAAGAGCTTCCTTCATCGGCTCCCCCTCCTTTTCTTCAACGTCCATCGTCGCTCGGACCCATTCTTGCACGTGCGCCGTTCTGTCTTCAGGCTCCTCGTCTTCTGATCTGGACTCGTCCTCTTCATCTTCATATTGGATACGAGCCAGTCTTGCTTCTGCCAATTTTGCTTCAGCCTCTATCTTCATTAACTTTAGACGTGCCAGTTCCTCACGCGCCTCAAGCTCCTTCTTCCGGGAGCGCTTCGACTTGGCGAGCGAGGGTGCCTTCACTGGAACCAAGGTGAGTGCTGAAGAGCTCTTCTTCTTCGGGTGTTCTTCTGTACCAGCGGCACTGGCCATCGTGCCAGAGCCTGTCGTCTTCGTCCCGGCGGAATCCATAGTCGACGTTCCTGTGGTGCCCGAAGTCGCTTCAGAAGAAGTCGTTCCCGAAGTCATCTCTGATGATGTTTTCTATCCTCTTCTTGTGCCGAAGACCTTCCGTGTTGCGATCTGGTGACCGGCATCTTCTGCGCTGATATCTTCTCTTGTCCGAAGGATCCGGCTCGAAGGACCATCTGTTGCGGCCAGCTCCCGTTTCAGCGGGTCCGGCCGGGGAAAGGATCCCCGGGTGACGAACGCGGTGGGCCCGGGGCGTAACTCCCAAACCCGCGCTGGTCGCGTCCGCCTCGCGCACCCTTCACCCGTGTGCGCAGCTCCGATATCAGCCGCGGCGTCGTCGCGTACTAAATACGCGCCGGTCACCCTATTGTATGTTGTTGTCAAACCCACCCACTGTATGTTGCTGTCGCACCCCTGTATGTTGTTGTCGTACGCGGGAGTGAGAGAGACAAAACACACTTTTCTTCCAAACTGCGGGCAAGAGGTCAGTCTTCAGGCAGTCTTCAGTGGCTTCTCTTGTTCCTATTTTGCTTCCTTTTCACTTTTCTTCTTATTTTTCTTCTTAGGAACTCGCCTCGGATTGAACACACAAAATCCGTGCGACTTACAAATATGTCGACGGTTCACCCTTACCGTCTGGAACGCGGTAGAAATTCTCTACGATTTCTTCTAACATTTTATCTAGTTTGTCCCTTGACTGACCTCTTTTGCGCCCTATATTTATTTCAAAATAAACATTACATACATGTGTTATACATTGTTAAAAAGGTCTTAATTAGATCTATCTAATCATATAAGAATCTTATTTCTAAGTTTAAACAATAAAAAGTTGTCAAAGGAGAAAAGTCAAAAATCTTACAAAATTTACCGACTTGCTAAGTTTAGCCCTTAATAAAATCTAATTTACATAATCTATATATATGAGTTATATATCACTAGAAAGGGCATAAACTGAACTCTAATAAGAAATAATCAGATTCATTCTAATTAGAATATTCTCGAAGCTACTGTGAGCACAAGTTCAAAATCTTAATAAACTATTAAATCGCAAATATCTACTAAAGTAATTATTCAATTTACTTAAAAATACTCTTAATGTGCTCAAAATAGCTACCTACACCTAATAAAACTCAAAGGGATAAGAAATAAGTCAGACACAAAACAACCCTACCTAGTACAAACTTAATGTTAGCGCTATACCTAACATATATTGCAAACTCTTTATTCAAATATCAACCTTATCTATATGTACATAATATCGAATCATTCAATTTGGGTAGGTTTCATGTCTTCGTCGCCGACAAAAACACTAAATTAAAAATATTAAGTTTGGAGCATATCACTGAAAACCTATCGAACCAAAGAATATAATAGGTATTTTCAATTTCTCTAACCTATCTACGCTTATCGCGCACTACAATGTTCATCGATAACAATATGTCAAAATTCGATATTTTTAACATCAAAATACGGTCATGTTCGGCGCTATCGATAGTAACCGATGGACATGCTCGCATTTAAACTATCATATCATATCGTGCCGTGTAATGTTACCGGCATGTTTATGTTCGCTGTATCGATAAAATTCAATATGGCGGCTATATTTACCGTATTTTGACAGCTAGGTATCGATAACTTGACTTATCATATCGTGTATCATTGGCCGTGCTAGCCGGGCATATCGTGTATCGTTGGCCTTGCTAGCCGGGCTGGGTGATCATTGGCGACTCTTTAGTGTCCAATGATCGCCTGTGAATATAATCAAATCACCTAGGTGATCGATCAGAGGCGACTCAAATAAAAAAGCTAGCAGAACTGGCGAGCCGCACCGTGTGTAATTTTACACGAACCATTTGGAGCCACTTTTGACACCCTCATAATTCAAAAAACTGTTTCACGTAAACAATTTACGTGACAATTTTACGGTAAACTTGTCAAATTGGCTCACATATTGAGGCTTGCGAAGTTGATATGTGCTCCAAATTTCATAAACACTTCTCCAGTTAGATAGGTTAGTTAGATATTAATGTCCAAAAATCGTCAATTTTATTACTGACTGATCTATAGATCAAAACTCTAACCCAGTTCCAGATGACCTAGAAAGTTCAAATTTGGCATACAGATAGGTAATTACGTGAATACAAAGGGAAAAATCTGAAACTTATAATTTTTCACTTAATTGTTCTCCCCATACAAAATTAAGTACTACTTGGTAAACCAGATGGCGCTACTGGAGTAATTAGAACGCGATATCAAGTTCTATTTTCTTTTAAGTACATTCAACGAGTCGTATAAATTCAGGGTTGCGTGAGATTATCTGGCTGGGCTGGGATTAGTGATGGGCAAATGGAAAAAAAATATCGATATTTATCGTATCGATATTTTTCAAATATATCGATATATATCACCCAAGAAATATCGATATATCGATATTTTTTGCCCAATTTGCAATTATTTATAAAAATTGCCAAAATTATCGCTAACTTCCATACAGCAGACATGACATTTAACATAAATACAACTCACACAAAAAAAAAATAACAATAAGCTACGCTTAGTTTACTCGTGACAACACAACAAAACGTTCGTACCAACACTCTAAACTAAAATGCAGTCAGTCCAGTGCAGTGATACCAACCAAACCAACAAGCAATGTCATTGTCATAGACAAACAAGTCATAGAGTGTAATTTTTGTTTGTGTTTGAAGCAAAGAAACTAAACCCATACAGCCTACTGCATATTTTCTAAATTTAAGAAATCGGATTGGTCAAAAACATGATGTGACGCATGAGCAGACGCCAGACAGCAGAGCTTTAAAAATATATCGATTTTGATATCTGAAAATAAATATCGAAAATTGATATATCGCAGGAAAAAAATATCGCTAATTTATATCGATATTTTTCTGAAAAAATATCGATATTTTGATATATCGATATTTTTTTACCAACCCTAGCTGGAATGATGTATGTATGTACGTACACTCACTAGAGGCACTAACGCTCCAATTTGGAGCCTCCAAAGTGGGTTTTTTCTTATTGCTCGCTTTGAAGAGTCGATCGAGCGAACATGCATGATTGATTCTTTTCTTTCGGCAATTTAGCGGCTTCTTTTATTACAAATATTTTACTTAGGTACCTACTAATAATTTATGTATGTATGATGTACAAAAAGTAATGATATCTCATCAAAACATAAATGTGAAAATGAGATCCAAAGACAAAAGAAGTGATATCTAAATGGGTGCCAAGTTCAATGGTCAGTCCTGAAATGTATGGTCTGATTTGGCTAGTTCTTATATTCGAATTATTATTAAGTACTTACTATTAAATAGTCATGGAAGAGAGAAATTTGCAGAATAATAAAATAATAACAGGTAACAGTTTTAGAGCTTACGAAGGCTATAATAGAATTCGTATATCAAAACTAGCCAAATCAGACCTCAGGCTACAATATCTTATCTTAATATATATAAATCTCCTGTCACGATGTTTGTCCGCGATGGACTCCTAAACTACTTAACCGATTTTAAATTAAATTGGCACACCGTGAGCAGTCTGGTCCAACTTGAGAGATAGGATAGCTTAGATCTTTAATTATAGTCGCAATTTTATTTTATTGCAAATTATTTGTCTATAATTAATTGACAGTCACAATTATCTGTTAACTCCAAAAGATTCTAACAGATGTCGATACTTTTCGACTGGATTGAGTAAGTAATCAATAGATGGCACTGCTATGGTAAACCGGCAAACGTGTCATATAAGCTACAATTCAATTCGCAATACGAGGTATTAAAAGAACAACGTTGTCTTTTACACCCAGTATTCGCAGGTGATCATTGGACACTAAAGAGTCGCCATTGAAATTGGAATAGACCATAATATAATGTAACTAATTGAGAACAATCGTGATTTCCCGAATAGTAAGAGCCTTTTTAGCTATTTGAGAAGCATAGAAGAGTTGCTTCTGGAATTTCTCTATTGAATAAGTAAATAGATACCGCGCCTAGTATTTATGCCATTGCTCTTAATAATTTAGTCCAGCTTATAAGCTCTTGTATGGCAATACTAACAATTCGACAATCCTGCTAAGGTGTTTTTATTTTACATTAGCAATTTAGGTAGCTGCAAATTCGATTAAGTACGAGTATGAAAAAGTAGCCTAACCGGGCGATGAGTTCGTTCAATAAAAATAAAGAGCTGCATCTAATTGTACCTACCTATACCTATATATATTAGCATTTGGCTGCTGGCAGAATGTTTAGCTAGGTATTATTATTTGATGACTGCATGGCCGTGGGTTACTGGCTAGGCGCCACTAGCCCACCACAAAGTTGCGCCATCGTACATCGTTCTTGCTCTTGTAGAACGTAGTACAAGAATTTATTATTTGCTCTATCTACATATCTAGCTAAACATACTCCCTATAAGCTTATAAACAGATAGGTTATATGGAGACTACATGAGGGAGTACTTCTGCTGAAAAATGGACTCCGGCAAGATATTACTCGTAGTATTCGACAATAACGAATATAGCTAGGTAGAGTTAGCAATAAGCCGGGCTCACTTGATTAAGGTAATGTAATGTATTTCTGATGGATTCTTTGTTTTAAACGTATATGTAATCGTTGAAAAAATTCCTTGTTGTTGAAGAGAAGTGAAGTGACACACCGACCTGCCTGCGTTCCGCCATGGCAGAATGAATCAGTTTAATGCTCGTGACGTGCCTGAACTGATCCAGCACGCTAAGCTAGCTGGTTGTAGGGTGTAGTGTAGGTAGATAACACATGTGCCTAACACATAACATAATTTTAAATAATAAACTGTCTTCTGCCTATAAAAACCAAAATTTGAGCTTACTGTAGACCCTAAAGAGTTTCAGATCCTTATTTATGCAAAGGAGTAGTTATAAGTTTTTCCGAAACCAATAGGTAGCTTTCTTCTACTCACTCTGTCCTGTATATAGTATCCCATCTTGCGTAAACCTTCACACATCGCAGGTAGGTAGCAGTAGATTCTTTACTAATTCAGTATGATTTCTATTATAGTTAGGTACCTAAGTACGTAATAATAAGAACCAAAGACAATTATACAGGTTATAATTGTCTTTGATAGAACTCTGTATATTGCGTAGGTATAATCGGGTATTGTTATTGCTAATAGTGAAGGTTACTTACTCGTAGGTACCTACCTGTTAGATAAGTAAAATTTTGCCAATGTGTATATTAGCACGTAGGCGCTAGGCGCCTCAGTTTACCTGCATGCATATGTTTTTCATTTGAAACAGCTGGCTGACATGACGCATACATACATAATTATTTTTAGTATTATTTTTTTAATTTTATCGAAAAGTTTCCCTTTATCCCATGAGGGGCTTTACTAGATATCATCAGCTGCATCACCTTCCGTGCATTGCGTTAGATTAGTTAGAGTCGACTAAGGACCTCAGGGACAGGGACGTTCAACTTGTCACTTTTTTTAACATTGGTTTTTGTTTCGGAATCGCGGTCCTAACACTCCTAACAAAATTCAGCATATTAATATTTGCATGTCTGTCACTTACATCCTGTAGGTATTTAGAGGAAGGGCATAGATAGACATTCAAGCAATAATAGGAACTAGGCCTTTGCAGCAAAATATATTTATTGGTTTTTTGGTGTAGGCTTTTTCTTGAAATAAAAGTTGAGAACTAGATATTCTTCGTTTACTCATAACCCGGTCCTACACATATTATATACTAGTGGACGCCCGCGACTATGTCCGCGTGGACTGCAGAAAAAAACGAAATGTCGAAAATATCCGGGATAAAAACATTTACATACATACATACATATAATCACGCCTTTGTCCCTTGTAGCACCAAGGGCCGCCAGAACCACATGGTACCACTTCTGACCAATTTTGAGGGTATAGTTGAGATGTACAAGTTCGGTTAGTAGCGACAGGTGATCAGCCCATCGCCTTTAAAACACCAAGACCCTCTTGTCCCTCTACTGACTTGTACAGTATGCCCGGGAAGAGAAGCAGCTGTAGTATTATATGTTATTTATTCACTCCCAGAGCAGCATAGAAGAATTTCCCGGGATAAAAATGTTAAGTGGGACCTGTCATAATATATTCCTGAAAACTGCATCGAAATCGGTTCAGCCGTTTCTGAGATTAGCGTGCACAAACATAGATCCGTTACAATTTTATTATATGTATGAATACTTATGTATAGATAGATTTTTTCAGTAGAACGACTCTCCCTACAGCGATAGTGCGGCTATGACATGTTCGTCTAGTATATAAGTTACTCTTTGATTATTCAATTAAATATCCTGACATGGGCGTTGGAAGAACAATAGCGTTGCGTTTGTAAATTAACATAAAATCTATTTTATAAGTGAAGCTTGTGACAATGCCTGCGTACGGATAGAGAGTTGTATAATATTTTGATTAGATATTATTATGTATGTATACCTACGCCGAGGACTGTGATATCTATATTGTGACGTCTACGACTCCACCGCAATCAGTAATCGAGAGAGCTATTTTTAGAAATGACACAATAGCTATAACTTGCCATTGAAATACATTATTTTGCAAGTTATTAAAATTACTTTGATATTGTATTCACTTAGGAAAATAACCTTTATAATATTCGTACATAACTACATAGAGTTTACTAGCTAGTAAACTAGGTTTGACACATAAAAATGATGCAAAAAGTATACATAATATGTATACTTTTTGCGGCTTGTTACCAAAGGTCCACGACTCTATTGTTCTTCTTTTCCCGTCGGGTCCATGAAATTGCATCATTATTCATACATAATGCGGTCTAAACATCTCGGCGCATAACCAATTTTCATGAAGGAGTAGAAAAATATTTAAATAAAGAAAGCTGGTTATTTCAGTGCTCCCTTTTCAATGAGACTACGTGTTAGGTAAAGTTACAGATCGTAACAATGATTCAGTTCAATTTACTTTCTTATATCATGTAAGTATGTAGTGCTGCCGGGTCCACTTAACGGTTTGTTTATGGTACACGACTCTATCTACATAAAACATTAGTCTGTGGGCGGAGAGCAAGCGCCAAGTCTGGCTCTACTGGATTGTAGGTAGTGGCCTCAGCCACAGAACATTTAGGTATAACTTGCCAACTATATTAAAGATTGATTGCTATATTTACAATGTGCATACATATCTTAATATATATAAATCTCGTCTTAATATATATAAATCTCGTGTCACAATGTTTGTCCTCAATGGACTCCTAAACCACTTAACCGATTATAATAAAATTCGCACACCATGTGCAGTTCGATCCAACTTGAAAGATAGGATAGTTTAAATCTCAAATTATAGTCGCAATTTTAATTTATTGCTAATTATTTGTCTGTTATACCTTTCGACTTGGTTGAGTAAGTAATCAATAGATGGCGCTGCTTTGGTAAACCGACAAACGTGTCATATAAGCTACAATTCAATTTCCACGCGGACGAAGTCGCGGGCGTCCACTAGTGTATTATAAAACAAAGTCGCTAGCCGCCGTCCGTCCCTATGTAGGCTTAGATCTTTCAAACTAGGGAACGGATTTTGATGCGTTTTTTTTTTAATAGATAGAGTTATTCACGAGGAAGGTTGGATATGTATAGTATTAGCACTGCACCCGTGCGAAGCCGGGGCGGATCGCTAGTTGTATTATAGATGATCTGCAGATTTATTTGACTCCAGTGTATGAAAACAAGACCACTAGTTGACGCCCGCGACTTCGTCCGCGTGGACTGCAGAAAAAGCAAAATGTCGAAATTATCCGGGATAAAAATATTTTCCCGGGATAAAAAAATTAATAGAATAGAATTGCATTTTGATATAAATTATGAGAAAGCCATCCTGGTACTGTAAAGTAAATAGCAGGTCTTTTAAATGCAAAACAGATTAAACTAATGAATGGGTCAAAAGTGTTCCTCGTTGGTTGCATGTATTGTAGAAAGCGAGCTGAATGAGTGCGCCCCGCCCGGCGCGGCGGCGCAGGTAGGCGCGGCGAACCTGTTGCCGCTGCAAAGCCAGTTCGCATCAGTTATTTTATTACTAATTAAAATACTAATACAAAAAATACTTATATATTCACTTTAGATCGTGTAGGTTTTAAATGGAATAAAAGAATGATAAGTTAAATCTTAAAGCTCAAAGTCCATCACGTCATATGAAATTTTAATTACATATTCTTATTATTCGACTAGTGGACGCCCGCGACTCGGACCCCGTGGACTGCAGAAAAAATAAAATGTCGATATTATCCGGGATAAAAACATTTTCCCGGGATAAAAAGCGGTCAAGTGGGACCTGTCACAACATATTCCTGAAAACTGCATCGAAATCGGTTCAGTCGTTTCTGAGGTTAGCGTGCACAAACATCGATCCGTTACAATTTTACTAAATGTATAGTTAGAAGATAATAATATAAAGTATGTATTGGCAACTTGGTAAAAATAAAACTAGAGTACATATTTCATTTGTGGATTACTTACTGGATTTTGTTAATAGATTGTCAAAGTTAATCATACCTAAATGTACATATTCCTTAATGAAATGGGTAGGTAATGAACATCGTGGTCATTACGGCTAGAAATTCTGTTGTCTTTTGATAAACCATGTTGGTGATTATCACTGACTATACACTAAAATACACACAACTCTATTGACTTTAACTTAGAAAGTAAACAAACGAGTAGTTGAGTTGAACGAATGGTTGGGAGTCGGGTCGCAGAAAGGTCGCCTACCTTAGCGTATAAAAATATATGCGCCTTTGAAATGCAGAATACATTATGAATTACATACAAGTGGACGCCCGCGACTCCATTCACGTCGACTACAGAAAAAAAAAGTTTCCGCGAAAAACTTAGGCTCTAGAAAATCTGTGTACCCATTACTAAGGTGTACCCAGAACAGGTGCTCATTGTGAAGGGTTATCTTATGCCACATAGGTATTCAACTCATCGTTATCTTCCTTGGTCCTATCCTACGTTAAATAAATCCGGTTGAACAATATTGACAGTAAATTCTGTAGGTCCGTTACTGAATTTTATTACATTTTAAAGAAATGCGTCTTTAATTAAAAATCCGTGTCGTTTTGGGAATGCAAAGGAAGCACATAATTAAGAAACGAGACCCAAGAGGGCAGTATTGAAGTGGCACTGTTATCGTACGATCTCAGGAGATAGCGTTGCTGTTATGGACTCCGACTGGTCCCCATTTGGGTGACGACGCTTAAAACACACGTGTGCTTCACACTTAACCTCCATATCCACAGCTTTAACAGATTTTCAACCGTTCTAACTATAATCTAAAGTAGAATTTGATTTGCAAATGGAGTATACTTAAGCCGTTGTTAGTTAAAGTATCTCCGTTACGACTGTAGTGTTTATATTTAATGGTGTCTATTGAATTAGTAGACTTATGGATAGTTGTTAAGGTGTAATATTGTGTTTCTCGTCGCTGTCGTTGTGTCCGTTCTCGGTTGAGCGACAGTCATTGGTATGGCGAGCAGGCATCGGCGTCGATATGTCTGTGGGCCTGATTAGCTCACTTTATGAGGCGGCTGTTTGTCTGTTCAAGTCACACACATATTCTTACTATAATATTTAGTTTGGTGAGTCAAGCAAGTATAATGTAATACGTTATTCCTTTTCTATAAATAAAATTAAAAGCCAACTAACAAAGCCAACAGGAATTTCTAACGATTGATTATCCAAGTTTACAGGGTCAAAGACTACATTTACTTAAACTTCATTCTAAATTAATAATACCCATTATGTGGAAGTATTTTGTAGGAGGAATCAAAAAAAGGCGTGAGTGAACGTAAAAAAAGTTCAAGTTAAGCCCTTAGCTAGACTGGAAGTGTTAGGTACCGTCTAGTATAGTACTATACAATCTATACATATAATAAAAATGTAACGGATCGCTGTCTGTACATGGAAGTTATATAGAAGTTATATATTATAGGAGACCTTTATCAACGCAATAGTACCCAAAACAATGTTTTTTTGAATTTTTGTCTGTTTGTGCACGCTTAATCTCAGAAACGGCTGAACCGATTTCGATGCAGTTTCAGGAATATATTGCGACAGGCCCACTATAACTATTTATAGTCTATTTTA